>VOQJ01031192.1:49262-62784 GCA_015052665.1 Apistogramma diplotaenia
GCCCGCTGGCTTCTCCTGTCCCTCAGGCAAGCAAGAACCTTCTTGGATCCTCTTTGATCCCCCCCGTTCCTTTGTCCTCCCCCCATTATGTTCCACTTTTTACTGCGTCCCAGCCGGCTGAGGAGTTGTCCCAAGAGCAGCTGTACGAGAGGATCTTAGAGGTTAGCTGTGTCTAGAACCTGACCTTTGACCTCTGCAGCACACGGTGTAATTGCAGCTGTTTGCATGTGGAAAGCAGCTGGTGAGCGAATGTTTGCTGACGCGTTGCAGGTGACGAGGACGTACCAGCTGACGGCGCCGTCGATGGAGCAGCTCCAGGCCTGCTATTCCCAGAGGTTTGGAGAACAGCTTCCTCTGGGACAGTACATGTCTCTGTACGACAGCTGGGAAGCCAAGAAGGCTGCACCAGCTGCACCAGCTGGTCCCAAGCCTGGTAAACATTCACTTTCAAGCATAAAAACAAAGATTATCAATGACTCAGTGATTTATGAAATAGCGTGTGATGTCATCCCACAGCAGCACAGAATCCGAAACCGGAAAAGGACCAGGGACTCGGCTTCCTGTCTGCCTCTGACTTTCCCGCGCTGGGAGCAGCTTCAGCTTTGGCCACAGAGCAGAAGAGCAGAGTGAGGGATGCCAAACAGAGGGAAGGCAGAGAAGCTTATCATGCACAGCTCAGGGAGGTGCTGGGAGCTAACATGCGGGCAGTGGAGGCCATGGAGGACGACGAAGACGAGCCCAAAGGGAGGAGGAAAAGCCGGGCCGTGGACCAGGAGACCATCAACGTGCTGATGGAGGACGTCATACGCGAGATTGCCAGAGATGGAGAGCTGGTCACCAGAGAAAAGGTGGGGAGGGACGACACCTGTGTTTAGCTCCTTTGTTCCTCCAACGCTGCGTTCCCATTTTTCTGGTTTGTGCTCCCAGAACCTGTTTGAAAGAGTTCAGCGAACTCACTCTATTTTATTTTGTCTTTGTCCTTCCACACCTGCATCCAGGTGATATCCCGGGTGTGCAGGCTGATGCCGTCTGTGGACCCGAGGTGGATCGAGCGCCTGCCTCTTAAAGCCCTCAAAGATCTTCAGTACCTCATTCGAGAGATCAACATGTTCATAGAGGTTAGCGCGCGTGCATTTGGTTTGAACCTGTTTCCCGACTGTCGGAGTCCTGAATGTCACTTCCTCTTCCTGCCAGACCACCTCAGCAGTCACATCCATCTGCACCCTGTACGAGCTGGGCCAGTCACTGGCTGGCCTCAAGGACAAGAAGCACTATGAAGAGCTACACCTCGGTCCCCTTTGCAAACTCCCCCTCGTTCATCGCATGTTCAAGATCGACAGCAACACGAAAGATGAAGACATCCACCAGATCGAGACTGTCGACATCTTAAAGGTAAACTCAGGGGATTCAGGTGATGACGTCGTCTCTGAAGCTTGAAAAAAGGCGACTGGACTTCTTGTTGTTTCACCTCTCACCCCAAAACCTTCTTCAGTTCTCAAACCAAACGGTGGAGAGACCCAGGTATTTAAAGCCCAGTGGGCGGAGTCCCCCGGAGGTGCTTGTGACGTGCACAGTCACGTGCACCAAGGTGTGAAAGGAGGCGTGAAACGTCTTCGAGAAACAAAACGAGGTCCAGTTGCTCTTTTTCAAACTGCAGAGACGACTTCGACCGGATGACTGAGAGCCTGCAGGTCGATGGTTCAAATGTGTCTACAATGTTTCCACTCCTTTGTGTAGCAACTTCGCAACTTCAGGAAGAAGCAGAGTAAGATCAAAGTGGACCTGGCCGAGTTCATGAAGTATCTCGCCGACCACTACAACTGTGACTCTCCATACGAGCTGGGCATCAGGATCTGTGGCCTCGGCCTGCCCATATCAGTAAGAACATTCCCCACACTCCAACACGTCTTACTGGTGGCTTATCTTCAGCAGCTGGTGGTGTTTCCACCTCGGGAGTCTGTGTGTTTGTCTCATGGCAAGATAAAGTCCCAGCAACAGCTGCAAATTATTTTGTGTCTCACTTAGAGTTGATCCAGCTTTTCCCATCCAATTCCGATATCTGAGCTTCGGGTATCTGCCAGCACTGAGTCTCACTGACAGCTTCAGGCTCAGCTTAGACGTCGATTTAAGAACTTTAATAAAGTGTAATAAACCCTTATAATCAGTTTCAGGGTTTAAATCTGCAAACCAATAAAGACGTACTTCATGTCGGCTCTGTCAGCGCGCTGCTGAAACAGAACCAAATGGGTCGAAGCGTCAGGGTCCGATCAGGCGGCAGACGCTCACTAAAACAACAGCCTGTTTTCTTCGTTGCACACAAGCTAAACTCAGACACTGATGTGCACTGCAGACACTGATGAAGGTCAGCCGCAACGAGCACAGCCTCTTGGAGCAGGCCCGGGAGGTCATCCAGAAAGAGCTGGAGGAGGAGACGCACGAGCGGCTGAGGAAGATGAAGAAGAGCGTGCTGGAGCCGGTGCACGGCGCCGCCTCCTTCTCCTCCGCGGGCGGCTTGGATCTCAGGAAGAAGTACGCCTCGATGACAGCGGCCGAGGTGGTGCTGGCAGTGTTCACTAATGCAGGGGAGGTGTTCAGCCCCAGGATGGCCAAGGTGAGGGGCAGGTTCTCTCTTTGTTAGCAGCTGCACTCATTGGGGGGGGGGCTGGTTTTTATTTGAGTCATTAGACAGTAATAAGGAGCTTAACGACCTGCTGGACTGAAGTCCGTGTTTGCTCTGAGCGTGCTCCGTTTCACTTCAGCACTCGTGGTCGTAAAAGATTCCTTTGTTTGTTTCCCGATGCAGCACGTGCAGAACTTCCTGCTGCAGGTGTCAGGTGATCGGCTGGCCACGGCTCTGTTCCAGCTGGCCATCTGTGGAGGATCCCTGGCTGTTCCACAGGACCTGGTGCCCAAAGACAAGAGCTCCAAACCCACAGAGAAAACTAAAGCAGAGGACGGATCCACCACATCGCTCCCAAGTGAAGGTTTCTAATGCCAGATGTTACTGTGTTCCTGTGATCATGTCTCATGAACATGTAAATGAAGCTTCCTGCTCTGTGTTTCGCAGCCAAACTGAAGCAGTATGTGAAAGAGCGACTGGCTGCTCAGAGCTCGGCTGTCACGTTGGCCCACATCGCTTCCATGGAGAAGAAGGTGTCTGAGCACTTCCACGTGAAAGACTTCCAGTGTTTGGAGAAAGGCAGCTTCCTGGAGTTCCTGCTGAAGAACATTCAGGTTCCTTCCTAATGTTTGATTGACTTTACTGCTCATTCTGCAGCTTGTAGGTGTGACATCAGATGCAGAACCACTGCAGCAGCAATAATGAGTTACAGTGTCTCCATCCCCATCGTCTCTGCTGGTTGTGTGCAGCTGCTGCAGGACACAGTGGGCTCCACCCTGATTCTAGGCAGCGGCGGCAGCAGCGTGGGACGAGCTGGCAGTGGCTTCAGACCCTCCATACAAGATGTGTTTGAGTTCATTAAGCAGTGCGGTGACGTCACCTCCCCTGATCCCGATGAGGTCAGCCGTACACGCAGACACAAAACCCCTTTTGTCTGATTAAAAACAGTAGATGTTCTAAAACTGCCGTGTTTCCCAGCTCTCTCACATCGAGTCGGCACTGAGGTCCCACTACGGGGTCCGGGACAGTCGAGACTTGGGACACGGCTCTCTGCACAGGCTGGCTGAACTAGTCCAGCGGCAGAAAGGGCTGGCTGGAGGAGGCCTGAGCCCGGTCTGCTATGAAGTGGCCCTGTTCGCCAAACAAGGCAAATCAAGGTTAGACTGTTACCAGGCAGACATCGGAGCTGAATCCCACTGTCACAGGAGCATTCGTCTTTATCCTTCTGTCTTTCACATCCTTCCCACGAACAGCGCCGAGGGCGGGTGTGAATCGGTGGGACGGCTCGGTGACATGTCCAAGGCCCAGGCCCTGGCCAGCTTGCTCTCCTGCCCTCTGCTGGAGGACTTAAGTGAGTGGAGCCAGTGGGAGCTGATCTTCAAACCCCTTCATGGTTCCCTCAAGGAATTCATTGAAAAACATGCAGGTAGGCACGAGGCATAACGCTGTGTACATGATGTAAAACTCATCTGTCTGTTCATGGTAAGTACAGTGTATCACAGTCACAATGAGCTGGTATATATTCATATTCCTTCAGTTTGCTCAAGCAAAGCCTTATGTAGCTGTCAATCATACAAATGGACATCAAAACTGTCCAAATTTCATCCTTCATTATTTGCTTAAATGAGCCATGCATGTTGTGGCCACAAGAGGGCACTCAGGTGCCAGGAACAGCCCCCTGCACTGCAGACTGAAGGTGTCACTTTGTACCTGTTTAACGCTAAAACAGAGGATGAGGACGAACCACAATGACTGAATATTCACTGTCCCACCTGCTCAGCCTGCACTGTACTCGTATATCACACGTGAGCCGTGACTGCATGCTTTGCTGCACAGCTAATACAGGCCTGGCAGCATTAGAGGTGACCCCCGGCTTGCTGCTCAGGATCGCCACAGACACCGGAGACAAGCACTTCTCCAGCGCCGCCGCGGCCCTCGACCCCGTGGGCACAGCGGGCCACCTGGTGTCCATGGTGGTCGCGTACGGGATAGACAACGCTCCCATCGCCCTCCTGAGCAATCACATGCAGAGCTGCCTGGCAGCAGCCGTGGCCAGAGAAGGTGGGTATTTAGCAGGAACGGCGATGGAAGTTCCCTTTGACTCCCTGTTCATTTGACTTAGTCGCCGGGA
Organism: Apistogramma diplotaenia; assembly: GCA_015052665.1. NCBI lineage: Eukaryota > Metazoa > Chordata > Actinopteri > Cichliformes > Cichlidae > Apistogramma > Apistogramma diplotaenia. Next base: position 54,014 of record VOQJ01031192.1, read on the forward strand.
ATTTCGCACACCTGGAATAACGTTAGAATTTGTGTTGTTTAGATTTGTCCCTGGCTGAAGAGGATGTGTCGTGTTACAGCAAAGTGGCCAAATTCCTGCTGGGATGTTTCACACGAATCCCCACCAGAACCTGCCAGGCTCTCCTGCAGCAGGTCAGGGGTCAGAAGTGTCTCTCACGTCTTCTTCAGGAGGCTCAGAGATCTGATATCTCAGGAAAGCTGCTGTTTAGCTGAAATCAAGCTGCTGTTCTGATTCGTTTGTGCTTCATTGTGTTGAGTGCTGCTGGATCTCGATGCTGGCAGCATGTCGATGATTCCAGCAAACATGCGACAACGTCTCCGTGTCCCGGAGCACATGAGTGGGCCGCTTTAGCCTGTGAATTTAGCTTGTAGAGGAGGTTGTTGTCGTTCGGTTGTCACGGCAACCACAGCCTCAGATGCAGCAGCTTTCCGGCTCGTTGGTCCGAAACTCTCTGAAGCTGTGTGTAACGTCTGTTTGATGTCGTGCTGTTCGTTTCTGATGGTTTGAGATGGTGTTCCAGGTGTTTCTGGACCCCTTCTCCCGCGTGCTGGGCCAGGCCAAGTCTAAACAGGTGCTGATGACCGTGGCTCAGGCGCAGCCGAGGCACCTGAACTGCCTGCATCGCCTGGGCATCCTCCTCGGCATCACCGACTGGGTCAAAGACTACCTGAAAAAGCTGGAGCCACGACAGAGCCACACCTGTAGCACGCACTCAGTACCTGTGGACCGGGCCAAGGTCAGAGCACAGCTCAGAGAGTCTATAAATGCAGTGAAGTGGGAGGAGATGGTTGAGCTGCTGAAATAAGCAGTAATAGGATTATTTTGAACTGTGAATCATGCAAAGAAACATTAATGTGGAGCTGCCATTTAGTCCTGTTGATCAGATCGATCTCTATTCTATTTATTTATACCTGTTTATCATAGCAAACAGGTGTGAGGTCATAAAACATTTGGAAAGAACAGAGAAATATGGGAATAAGTAGAGTAGAATACTTAAATGCAGCACTGTCATCTACTGCTGTAATGATCAGTGATGAACATCTCAGCATCAATGATTTCTCATCTTTGATGTCGTGTCTTCAGTCTCGTTTGACAGACTCTGAGTGCAGCAGCCTGTCGGCTCTCATGAGTGAAGATGAGTTTCCTGAGGACAACGTCCTGGACACCAGCTCTGAGTCCTTCCAGCTCTACCAGAGCGTAAATCAGGGTGACTGAACGCGCCTTTAAAACCTCACTGTTTTCATACTGTGATGCATCTTTTTTTTACTGAATGTGCTCTTTTAGTTGATGGTGAGCACGACATGGAGCTCGAGGAGGAAGAGGATGAAGAGCAGCTGTATGAGCTGGCCTCGCTGCCTAACGGAGAGATGTCAGACATCGGCAGCGAAGCCGAGGGGGGGCAGGGCGAGGAGCAGCTCAGGGTGTCCGATGGAGACGAGAAGGACGGAGACGGCGGTGAGTCGGAGGACACGTTCCAAAGAGTCGTCGTCGAAGACATCAGGTTTGTGGCCTTCGGGCACAGCACAGCGTGCGGTGATCCGGCCGTGCCGCGCTCACTCTCGCGGTCTCCTCTCGTGCTCCGACAGGAAAAGTGAGTTTGGCGTCGGGGTGGAGCTGACGGCCGAAGGCCAGAAGCTCATGCAGGTCCACCAGGATCGACTGGGCCGCAGCTTGGACCGCCTCTCCACGGAGCTCTACAGCAAGGACACGCACTTCGTCCTGGAGCTCATCCAGGTGAAGCTCACATCATCACACAAAGATACGTTTTTAAATGATGATCTCATCCAAGCCTCTGTGGCCCTCTGACCCCCCCAAAGATGCAAAGTCTCTGAGAGGAAAGGTTTGATTTCCTGTTTCCCTCAGAACGCCGACGACAACAGCTACCCGTCGGAGCGCGGCCTCGTCCCGGCGCTGGCCTTCGTGGTGGAGAGAGACTGCATCACCGTCCTCAACAACGAGACCGGCTTCCAGGAGAGGAACATTCGAGCCATCTGTGACGTCGGCCGCAGCACGAAGGGCAAACACCAGTGTGGATACATCGGTAACTACACCGGCTGCTGCATCTTTGTAACCGCATGAAGAAACGTTTGGTTTGATGCTCGGCTGCTTTCATTCTTGCAGGACAAAAAGGCATCGGCTTCAAGTCAGTGTTCAAGGTCACAGACTGTCCTGAGATCCACTCCAACGGCTTCCACCTGCGCTTCGACAAGAACTGCGGCCCCATGGGATACATCCTCCCCCACTGGACCGAAGACACGAGGCTGCTGGACGAGCAGCTCAGGGACATAAACCAGCACAGGTTATTGATCCCAGCAGCCTGAGAGTCACTTAGCCGAACTGGATTTATCTGTTATTGATTTCACTTTCCTCTTTTTGAATCTGACCCTCGTTGTTTACGTCCTCAGGACAGTTTCAGCATCTCTTTAACTCTGTTGCAGTCACGGTGCATTTGTTGTCCTCTTCTTCTCTCCTCAGCTGGACCACTAAGATCAGCCTCCCGCTGCGGACGGAGAGCCATCAGACCAGAAACCTGTTTCATGACGTGCACCCTTCGCTGCTGCTCTTCCTGCACCGCCTGCGCTCCATCACCATCTACAGTCAGGTGCGGAGCAAAAAGCTGTGACTATAAAGCAGCACAGGCGGCTGAATGAGAAGCACCTTGTTCCTACTTTATCGTTCGTGTGCGCAGAGTGAAAAGCGTCTGGTGAAGATGACTCGCAGAGATCTCAGCCACAACGTGCTGGAGGTGGAGCACACGGAGGGCACCGAGCGCTGGCTGGTGGTGAAGAGCACGCTGAAGCACACGGCTAAGAAGGTGATGCGCACAGGCCGGCTCCCACGCCTCGTGAGCCCGGATCGCGTTTGCATCTCAGAACAATAAGCAGCCATCTGGGGCGTAAATGATTTCCTCTGATGTGCTCGTGTAGATGTGCTGACGGACTTTCATCAATGTGTTTTCGTGCACACAGACGGATTTTAATGATCTGTCAGGCTGAGGCGGTTCTGTAATGCAGACGAGGCAGCATCCTGTTAGCTGCAGGATCAAAGCTGACTGACAGGATGCTTGAGGCTCCCTGTGCTCCTGTTTCCTCCTGTAGCCTCACATTCCTTTAAGCCCGTGTGCAGGTTCTGCTCTGACATCGATTTGTCCCTCCTGCAGATCAAGGAGGACGTCGAGTCGACCGAGCTCGCTCTGGCTTTCCAGCTCGGCAGCGACTCCGCAGGGACGAATGTGGTGTGCCAGCCTCAGAAGCAGCCCGTCTTCGCTTACCTGCCGCTTCGCAGTTTTGGCTTCCGCTTCATCATCCAAGGTGATGAGCAGTTAGCTCACGGGCGCCGTCTGCTGAAGGAGTGCAGCTTTTAATCGATGCCCATTTCTTGTTTAGGTGACTTTGACATCCCTTCGTCCCGTGAAGACGTGGACAGAGACAGCTCCTGGAACCAGTGGCTTCGATCTGAAGTAGCACCGCTCTTCCTCCAGGCCATGGAGGTCTTCACTGTAAGACATATAGGCAGGAATAAGGAAAATATCTAAAAGTGTTGAGTCATAAAAGTCATGCAAACACTCTCTTGTGTCGCTGTTCCAGGATCACCCGGAGTTTCAGGGGCTGAAGGGCCTGTGCCAGTTCCTGCAGTTCATCCCGCTTCCTGATGAGATTTTGGACTTCTTCAAACCTGTTGCTGGGCAGATTATTCAGCTGCTCAAGGGAAAGGCCTTCCTGCCTACACTCAGCTCAGGTATCACTTGCACCTACAGGATGTGAAATTGGAAAAAACTGGAGTTTGAAAGCAGCGCAAGCCTGTAAATCTTTTTTTTCCCCAGATGGGAAAACTGTGTACAAACTTCCCTCCCAGGTGGCCGTGTGTCAGGACGCTGTGATCCGCGACGTGATCGGTGGGGACGAGCTGGAAAGGCATCTGTCTCTGTCCTATCTGCATCCAGGTTTAAGCCCCGCCCCGCCCGCCTCCCTTCTCACTCACCTGGGAGTCCGATACCTGCGGGGATCGGACGTTACCATAGTAACCACAGCCATGGCCAAGGAGCTGATGACAGTGGGAGGTATCCATTCAGGTGTGTGCAGAGTAACATGCATATGCGGGTGAAAAGTTTGTGTTTGATGGCCAATCTGAACACCAGGCTGTTGCTTTCAGACGGAGGTCTGCTTCAGCTCGCCAGGCTGCTGGTCTGTAACTTCCGAGCTCTGGAGCACGGATACGGAGAGGCCGATTCCATCCTGCAAACCCTCAGAGAGCTACCCATAATTCCTTTAGCTGATGGACGCGCGGTGGCACTAAGTGGGGAGGGAGTGTTCTTCCCTATGGAAGAAAGTAAGACCAAGAAGAAGAAAGCTCAGGCTCAGACAGGTAATCCTCTAACTTTGGTGGCAAAGGTGATGGAAGCTGTGAAATGTGATCCTGGTTTTTGTTTCCATCTGAAATGACTTAAGTCAGAATATATAATAGAAGCATAAACTTGAGGGATGAAGAGCGAAGCGGGCAGAAGTTCCAGCGGCTGCAGTTCCTCCAGAGGCCACTAGAGGCTGCTCCAAACGTAGGACAGTCCCCCCACAGGCTCACTTTGAGCAGAAAACCACGTTTATAGGCTTGTAAAAAACCACTTGGTGTCTCTAAATTTAATTTCACCTTCTCTAACAACTGCATGGAGGTGATTTTTCTTCTTAAATCATTCTCATAATACTTTTTCATTTGGATACTGATGAGGTTTGAAGTTAGGGGCTGATGCAGGCTACAGACCACTGCAGCTGACTGGTCAGCACTGCTAATGTAACTTTAAACCTTTACAAAAGGTGATGCTACAGTGGTGTCATCCATCAGTCAGATACTGTACAGGTGTGTGTAGCTGTTAGCCAAAACTCAAAACCACAGCTTCGCTATCATCTTCTTCCATAGTCCTTTTATATTCTACCACGTGTCCACATGGTGAGTGCATATGTATATATTTGTATACATTATGTGAGTGTGTTTAAGTATAAACACGTTTAAAGTAAAACTGCTGCATATTTAGATATTTTGTAACGTTTTTGGTGGTTTTCAGCTGAAATCGGAACACAGTGAGCAGCTGCAGGAACCGGGGAGAGTCAGCAGCCGTTGCTGTGTGTTTTCTGCTTTGCTGCAGATAATTGCTCTGCACCTGCACAGAATTTACGGATGTGCATGTGATGACTGTGCTGTGCTGAATCAGGCGCGACCAAAACAGTGAAGCAGAGCCGGAGCTAAATGGGACAAAGTAAAGCACAGAAATATGTATCACCTTCCTGATGGTGAGAAAAACGCTCCATCTGTGCACACACATCTCAGCAAGGAAACACTTGCAAAAGTATTGAAACTGTTATGATGCTTGAAGTAAACAGAGTAAAAATAGCACAGTGGGCTACCTGGTACGTTTGAATCAAGACACGACCTGCAGATCAGATTCAGATTCTGCTTTGCAGTCTGAGTGGTTACAGAACTGCTTCTGAACCCTGCGAAAGGTTGAAGGATCTGCGTCAGCAGCTTTGTCTGCTCTTCCACGGCAGCAGTAGGTGTGCGACGAACCTGCGCGCCTCCTGCACACGGAGATGACCTCTTTCTAAGAATAAGCAGGCGTGCAGCCGCCCGGGTCGGAGCGCTGGGCTGTGCGTCATCATATTTGAAAACAGTACCCGAAGCAGACGTTTAGAATGGCAGGCATGAATAATGGATTTTCACACTTTGATGTGAGCATCCTGCAGCTGCAGCTCGCTGGCTTTAATAAATGTGTCGTCTGAGTGGTTTTAGTGTCTCCGAGGAGCCACAGTGCTCATGTTTCACTGCGCTTTTCGTCATCCTCTGGATTCAGACAAGCAACACTCGTGTTAGTTTGGATGAGACAAAAATAGATTGTTTTCTTTAAAGGTGGGAATTGGGAGCTCCTTGACTCTTTGGGCTGCTGCCCCCTTCAGGGCCGCCCCCTGGTGTCGGACAGCCGGAGCTCGATGTGCTCGAGGGCGTCAGAGTGCTGCGGTTGTTTTGTTGGAGACATATTTGTAAGCTTCTTCATGTTCCTCAGGAATGCGCATGCAGGTGCTGACTATGGATCGAGGTTGTGCGTGTTTACGTGTGACAGCTGCGTTTCCTGCACAGGGACTAAATATAAGGCTGGCTTTGATTTGGGGGCCTCTTCCTGTCTCCTGGGGGTCGACTGCTTCATCACTGGTGTGCACAAACAAACACAACCTGGCACGTCCGTGTGCCTGAGAGCAATAAAGCTTTGCTATGAGGTTATAACTGCAAGGCTTCTATTCATAGGTCTGCAGGTTTGGGTGAATGAAGCATGCTGGGCAAGTTGACATTAATAAGAGAAATCTTTAGTCAGGCTGGTTTTCGGGTCAGTGATGGTGGATTAAATGTGCAGCTCCGGCTCTGCTGCAAGGCGAGGTGAGCAGAGGCGAGGCCTCGGAGAGACAGCTGAGTTAAACAGTGTTCCTCTGAAATATTGAGCAGCGCAGAGATGAGCGGGGAGCCGCTCCTTCTAATGCCAGCAAGAAAAGTAGGTCGCTGGAGGTTTTCACTGTTTTATCGTAGTACTGAGTTAAAAATGAAGACGGTTTATGAGTAATTCAACATTTGCTATTTGCGTGATTCCCAAATCAAGGACGTGTGTCGGTGCAGAAAAGCGTCTTCTGCCTCGTTTCTCTTGTGCTCCAAACGAGCGTCTGAAGGGTGATGTAACCTGCAGTCCTGTGCTCTTCACACCGCAGTGGGCTCTGTGTTTGTGGCTATAACGTGGTGATATCAGTTGTCCTCTCACAGGTCCACTGTCTGCGTTGTACAAGGATGTCAGCGTGGTTCACCCCTCCCTGCTGAGCTGTTTGGAGCCCCTGGAGAGTCAGCAGGTTCGTGAGCTGCTCCGAAGACTCGGGGTTCATGAGCTGGAGCCTCAGGAGCTGCTGGAGCAGCACATCTACCCCTCAATACGGAGCAACAAATGGAAGGTAGCACAAGCTGAGCTTCAGTCTGCTGTGTCACCGAATAATTTGTGTTTTTCTTCATTAATTTGCCTTAATGTTCTTTGTCTTGTTTCACTCTGTCGACCCTCTTCGCCGAAGTCGAAGCCCGAGTCTGTGGTTGTGAGTTACTTGGTTTTCATCAAGCAGCATTCGTCCCCCAGCCAGTACTCAGACACCGCAGTACCCGTCCTCACCTCCAGGGGGCTGCTGTGCCCGGCCAATGAGAGGGTGCATTTCTCTGAGGAGTACGGAAACATCGACCTGCCGCAGAAGCTGCCGGGTGGGGAAAACACACACAACATAAACACACATGCACAAAGGAAACACGAATGCTTTTAATCTCTGTTGTTGAAGTTAAAGGAAGTGTGACTCGACTGGGACTCATGAGCATAGGAAACCTGATGTGGAAGAAGGATCCGAATCCCGGCCTGAGCCTTCATCCTGCTGCCTGCTGTCTGTCCCTTTCACAGGCTGCGAGTGGACCCTGCTGAGCCCCTGCTACGTGCAGACGGACGGTGACGTGGCAGGATGGAGGGAGCTGTTCAGCAAGCTGGGAGTCAGAGATGGGCTCATCATCTGCAAGCAAAGACAAGCGTTCACCGCCTCCGAACTGGTGAGAAAGAGTCACACACGGCATCAGACACAGGTGGTGACAGTAAGCACAGAAGAGCGCAGAGGAAGACCAGAATCTGAGTCATCGCGATGAGTAAGGTGGTGATCAAAGGGCGGAGAGAGTAACGATCACGGGGCGCATCAGGACCTGCTCTGAGGATGAGAGGAAAAGCAGGTGGCTGATGGGACGTGACGCCTGTTTCAGGCCGAGCCGCAGCTACGTGAGGATTCGTGATGATGTCATCGTGTGTCTGATGCTGCTTACATGCAGAGCTGGAACTTCATTCCTATTTAAAACGACAGCATGCAGCAGGTGCTGGTAACAGGTCACTTTGTTGTCAGCAGCAGCAGGTTTGTAGCTGACCTCAGCCTCACAGTCAGCTTTGGGACTACAGTTCCCAGCTTGACTCAGCCATTAGTGTCCTTGTAGTTGTTCCTCGCTCTTTTGTTTCTGACTTGATGCTTTCTGAAGCGACGGCACAAACCCCTGCTGACGTTTTCATGCTGTGTGTAAAGCAGAAGATGGCAGACTGTGGGATGATGATTTTGGACCAACCAGAAGGAGGAGAACAGGGATCAGTGTTCACTGGATGTGATCAAATGTCCTGGCTTCTGGCTTTGGTGGAAAATGGATGGATTTGAACGCTTGGATGACCTGCTGTTATTAACGGTGAAACTCCTCCTGCAGGCCTCCGGTCCCTGGGCAGTTGAAAGTGCGATGTGGCGCCAAGTCCCCGGGGGGGGCTACGTGCTCGATGACTACCCCTGCGAGGAGTTCCACGCCCTGGCCACAGCTGAGCTGCCTGGCTCCGTCCTGCTGCGGCAGAGAAGGGCTTTGCTGGAGCTGCTGGAGGCCAACTGGGACACTGGGTAACAGTCACACCACGAGACACACCGAACACACACTGAACACGTTCCCTCCTGTGGAGCCTTTGTACTGTGAGTTTTGTCCCATTTTAGGAAATTAATGGCTCAGTTAATGGCTCTGAGATTAGTCAGCATGAGGGAGTTTCCTATTGTTTCTACTGTGGCCATTTAGTGATTACTGTGCTCAAACACCATCCGCCCACAGGGAGAACATGCACACAGAGACCTCAGGCTGGAGGTTCTAAACCAGGGTCTTTAGGATCATTCTGTCCCAGTCAGAAG
>VOQJ01031195.1:7003-28401 GCA_015052665.1 Apistogramma diplotaenia
TTGCTTTTTGTTTTTTTTTTTTTAGTAGGAAGTGTGAAAAAATAAACAGTGGCCTTGCATTTTTTTTGGGGGGGGGGGGGTACTGCTATCAACCAGGGTTGCTGCTCAGAAAAAGACAGTAATGAATTATAGGCACACAATTCCCAACTGTAAACAGCGATAGGGTCGTTAACACAGACTTTGTCCTAGTAGTCACTGACCCAGTCGAAACAGTCTTCCTGCACAGTTTTTGGCTCTGCAAATGCAAATGTAACTTTCTGTGGAAGACCAATATTCTTAATAATATTTTCAAGGATGTTGTACTTTAATGGCATCCCCCAAGAGGTGGGGAAACAGGTTTTCCTAATGCATTACACGGTCCCGTGGGTGACATACTGAATGGATGAAGCACTGTGAGAGTGAGAGAAAAGAAGAGGCGTGAGGACTGTTGGAAGTGGGAATATTCGTATTGAGCAAGTTCCACAGAAATTCACTGTATTCCCAATGAGCAATGCAGCAATTAGTCACTGCTCATTAATGATTATATGTCCCGCATCGCAGGCTCCAGCTGTCACTATATTACTGATCCAATCTTTATTTGATATTAGAGGGTCAATGGAACTTTACATTAAAGTACTACAATAATGGCACAATCCATGATATGCATATTGTGAATCGTGTAGTTTTTTTTATTACACTGAATAAAATTATTTGGGGATATCACAGGATAAATAGGGAATATTATTCCACTAATCTGCAAAAGCTGCTTAACCCTAATTAAGGTACTTATTTTATTTATTGTTTTAAATTGCGTGATTCACCTGGAAAATAAATGAAATCCATTAAAATAATTCTCCATCACTAAAGGATAACTATGCAAACATCTATACCTGAGACACTGACCAGAACCAGACCTCACAAACACCCCCTGAAACAATGTCAAATAGGCAGGGTATCATAATAGCTACATTAAATAAAAACTAGTTTACATCCATTGTGAGCTAAATGCATGAAATCTTAGCACATGAAATTGGCATGTGCATGATTTTTAGACAGTTAATGCACATTTTGATTACTTTTATGACTAGAACCATAAACTGTAGGTGAATTCTGCAGAGAGTCCTGCAGAGCTTTTTTGCTGTTGCATTTCCTGTGTGATAATACACCTTGTAGAACAATGTCTGCTAAATATGCATAGTCTCACAAACCGAATCACCTTTTAACATGTGTATTTTTCATTTTTGCTCAGTCTCCTGGGTCCCCAAAGTATTTTTCCCCTGTGGTTCTTTGCAAACAAAGCAGGCAGCAGGACATATGAGCAGCTCTCCAGTGATCTACCCCTGGAGCTCTCAGGTGATCTGCCTACAGTATGTGGATCCACTTACCAGCTGAGCAGCTGCACTAGGAGGTTTGAGCCCTCTTAAAAGTCCACGTCAGGCTATGGTTACAAACTGCAAAGTTGGTGGAGAGGAGGGATGGCTTAGGGCCAGGGGGTGCTCGAGGCCTCCTGCTGCAAGTTCAAAGAGAGGTCTTCAACAGCTGTGGAGGTTCAGAGGGCTATTTAAGTGAGCAGAGTGGAGTGTAAGGTCACATGGCAACTTAATATAACCTCTAAAACTAAGTTAACGTGTTTGCCTTAATTTCCAATTTCTACAAAGAAAGATACACTTCTTCAGTTTCATTACAGACGGAATTAGGCCAATTAGGTCATTTTTCATGCTCTCATAGGGCACAATTTATTTACTAGGCTTATTTACGCAAGGCTGTTACATTTATAAAGTCCTACTGCTTGCAAATAATGTATGCCACAGCTCTATAACACACTGTAATGGCTCAATGCCATCAACCCGACCAAGGTTAACAAAGAGTGTTATTTTAGGATGAAAGAGAGTTGTGCGCGGATTACCGCTTTCTGCAAAACATTCTGAATCATAAATGGAGGAAATTTCTTCACAACGTCTCCATAAAAACATTCTCCATTTCAACTGAATTTGACATAACTCTGAGGATTTGGACTGGCATTTAAAATTGATGCTGTCCAAACAAGTTTATGTTGGAACTTAGAGAAGCCCCTTTAGGTGAATGCAGCTTTGCTGAAATCAAGGTTAGTTTAGCAGAGAAATGAACAGACTGTAAATATGGTGCTGTTTGTGGACCAGCCAAAATATGCAGCTCTCGCCTCTTTTTTTGGCAACGTTTGGCAAAAAAAAACAGCCCCTTGCTTAACTTGCTGCAACAACACATTTAATATCCTATATGGGGCTGTTTCACTCTTTAATCTACTTATTCTGCTTATCTGATCTGAAAAGACAGAGCCCAGAGAAGGTAGAAGTCCAGCTCCTTCTCAGACCACTTAAATGTGCTTGAAGGATTTTTAAGAATAAGTTTTTTGGGGTCAATTATTTAACAAAAAACAGCTGCCTACCACAACTTTGTGTGTCACAAAGCCCCATTTTGACACATTTCTATATATTAGTCATTGTGGTCTTACTGTGACACCCACTTGCGAGTGATTTCGATATTGCGGTATCAATGCTATTTTTCATGTGCCATCCTCTGACATAAGTCAAACAAGTTCACCCTATAGTGAGTAATATTAGCTTTGCTGTTGAATGACTGGTGTGTGCTGCGCTGTAGCAGCCAAGCAACGGCAGCCAAACATGTTTTCAATAGTTTGCATCCATCTGCCTGTCCATTTTTCTTAATTGCTCACCCAGCTCAGGTTTTGCAGGAGATATTAACCAGCAGAATGTTTTCATGCACTGCTTTTCATCAATAATGTTTTTTGTTGCATTCTTTTATGAGCTGAAAAGGTTGCCAGAGAATGTTTCTAAAGATTGGTTTGAAGCATTTTTACGTGAAAGACAGCAACAAAAGCAAGAGTGTTTATTTTTGGACAGATGGCCAGTTTGAGATCAAATTAATCAAGAGGCACAACATTCATGTTTTCATGAAGAGTAGAATTTCTTCCATTTCTCCATCATTCATTTATAGTTATATATCGACCAACCATGTTCAGTGATGTTCAGTAGGAGAGTGTCTGGATATGTCCCTGATCCAGAAAGACCTGTGCTACTCTGGCACTATGGGGATGGGGAGGGGGACAACTGCAGGGCAGGGGTATCACTTGGTACCTCTATCCACTGAGATTTACACCAACAATCATATACAAGGCAGCAGCAACAACTCAGACACATATGCAGGCATCCGGCATGCCAGTTGCAGCAGGTTGGCAGTAATGATTTTGTGTGTGTGTGTTCTGAGACTAATGGCTTTTGAATGCAGTAAAATTAAGTAAACTGAACCGATTCTGAGGTGTGAGTTTGTTGATGGCAGCAGCTCTCATCTTCTCCGTTTTAATAACTTGCCAGCAGCGTCCACGGTGACACGCGGAGCAGTAAAACTGAACACCGTAAAAGCTTATTGAACTTCCCCTCTCATAAGCACCCTAAAAACAAATGCTCTTTAAGTTTTAGGTGTCGCGTTCATTATTGTATTTCCTGAGCTTTGATCAGTGAATGAACCAAAAGTAGATCCTTAGATAAAGTAGAATTGGAGTACATGTGTAGCTGACTTTTCAATCACCCTGCCTATTCTTGTCTCCTCTAGTTAGAATGTTCTAGTAACGTTATACTGTATAAATATTTGTCCGACATAACTGCAGGCTCATTCAGTTAATCCTGCGGCTTCAGCTCAGGCACAATGGACCCTTATCCCGACCAAGTAACTCTACACTCACCTCTCTGGTCATTATTGATGGCCTAGTAAGTGTTACTGTTACAAAGCAATTACTCTGCCATTAATGTTAGATGAGCTGCTCTACAAGTACAGCTCGATGCTTATCAGTTTTCCTCTGTTGCTTGCCTCTTTACTTTCACTAAACTGTACACCTTCTACCACACGTGGTTTCAGTCTTTAATAAGTGGGAGGTGAGAATGACAGCTGGCAGTCTGAGCTCTATATCAAGGGAAATGTCTCTACGTTCAAGAGGCAAAAAAGTCAAGAGGTGAGCAACGCGGCCCCACTGTGACTTTGGGAAATCTGGTGACCCGGTAAAATGATATCACACCACCAAAGAGGAAAAGTAGGCAGGGGGAAAACGAGCAGCGCAGAGAGGTGTAGGGATCGAATGAGTTGTGCTGCCACCTCCACATGTGGTTTTACCAGTGCATGGAAACAGTGCATCTCCAGGTCAATGAAAGGTAGTGCGTATACACACACACACACACACACCCTTCCCCCAGATGTGTGTCATATGAGTTGTGCCAGACAGGTAGCTTGTTTATGCGGAGGAGGGGGAGGAAAGACGGTTCACACATCAGGTCAGCAGCTTTCACCCGTCAATCAACAGCATCTGCTAAGAGATCGATTAACACAACTTCAGTAACAGTTAGGACTCGTGAAGAAACTGAAACTGAGGGTTTCATCCCTTTGTTAATTTGCAAGGATTCAATGTTCCTGCACCGCTCTGAAGTGTGTTGTTTAGATTAGGTCCGTACATGACATTTCATCAACAACAGAAACACAATTAAATGGGAAAAAACTCATTTTCATCTTTGACAGAAAATTTTGAGTGCAATTGTAGAAAAATATATCCGCAAACAGTGTGAACAAGCAGAATTCACAATGAACTTAATATATATATATATGTAATTTTAAAAAGTCAAAATTAATCTTCTTAGAAACCAGAACAGATTGCTTATGTATGTAGATAACATGAATGGCACAGTTCATGTGTCCTAATTATTTATATATTTATTTATTTTCATAATTTGAGGTTTTGTTCTTTTAGCCTACATGAGTTGTGGCTCGGTCGGTTCACCGTAGTTGGAAAATGCGTCCAGCTGCCAGCGTGCAGCCCTCCAATCAATGAGGCTGTTTGTGTGAGATTTCACTGAAAGTAACCGGTCATAAAAGGGCCGGTTCCTCTACTGCTTTCCACCATAAAACTATATTAAATCTGGTTGACTCATGCAGGCTAAATGCAACCTTGAGAGCAAAGTTACAATTGAGAGCATGTAGGCCATCTGGCACTCGCCAAGCAGAAACTCGTGTTTGTAGTGGCTGCTTGGCGCATTTCCCCTTTGAATTCTACGTCTGAGTGACCAGAAAAGAGGCTGGAAATGATGCCCATTTCCCCTGAGATGATGATGATGATGTCCTCAGTGATTTGGCTCTCCTTGATGCTGAGAGAAGAACAAACCTAATTAAGACTGTTATTGAGAAATTACACAAAGAGTAAGAATTGTCATCTTTTGAAATTATTCAAAGCATCTAAATGGTATCAAACCAAAATTGATTTTAAATGATTATAAAGGGTGAAATCATTAAATGTTATCCACGTTGGTTTAACAGGATTTTGTCAGTAACAAACTTTAGAATTGTAGCCAATAAGAAAGAACGTGAAGCTGCATTTCTTGATGGAGACCCGTGAGAATTGACCGTGTATGGGCATCCATCCTAAAAATACGAAGTCCAGTGGGAGAAAAGAGACTCCAAGTGTGCTGTCCCTTCCACAGAATAACTGAGGAATATCAGTCTGACAGCCCTGTTGCAACACATACGTGCAAACACAATAAGTTATGTGTAATTGTGGATTTTGAAGGATTTCTAGATAGTGCCACAAAGGGACATGCTGAAGCTGCATGACCATTCTGGCCAAGCTAACCTCAGAGAGGGCAAAGAAGCCCTACACTAAATAACATTTCCTAATGAAGAAAATGTTTTTCCAAGAATGTTTTTCCAAAATCTGGCTGCAGAGCACAAGTAAAGTCATTAGCTGAAGTTATTTTGTTTGCCTGGTATCAGTACATGCAAAGGCAGGGAAACAATCTGAATCAGTGGGGGAAAAAACAGGCACTTGTGCACACAGTGGTCCCAATTTCAACACTTTAATGAGAGTTTGCTTTTGCTGGTTAACGCGTCTTGGATCCAATTTTTGTCTATACTGAAAAAAAATAGATATTTAAAAAAAATCTAATTTTCTTTTAATTCAAATAGTTTTTTGTTCTTTTGAAAAACACCAATATGATGCAGCACACTCTCTCTTTATCACACAGCCGTTCACACGTTACCTAGTTGTCTGTAGGTGGTGGTCATAAACTTGTACATCAGCAGCTTTGCAGAGGAGCATGTCCTTAAGAATATGATAAAGAGGAAGCAGGCATTTCCTCCTCAAGAGGGATGTTTTCCGCTGCACGTCCTGTCTGATTAGTGAGACCAGAGACTCTTCCTCTCAACTGCACTGCTAAACAATTCTTTTCTACATATTTAAATCAGACGAGGTTTCATGTTATAGCATGCCGTAAAAATGGTCTCCAGACAGAAATTCTTTCTCTTACACATAAATCTGCCCTAGCTTGCCCTCTATTATGAAAGAGGGCAGGTTTACATTAACCCCCTGCAGCCTGTGCACAGCCAGTTTGTCATAAGCGTCTTCATAAGGTGACTGACTTTGGTGTTTAGATGTAAAAACTGAGATCCATTAGCAAATCTTTGGTTTGGCAACCATAAATGGGTTAATTTCCCCAAATCATAAAACCTTGAAGTCTTTCTGCCACACGGCACGTCAACATTGTCCAAATTTTTGCAACAGGAATCAAGGACTTAACTGCAAAGTGAGACTTTGCGGAGGCGCTGTTCAGCTGTGGGAAATTTCCTCGTCTCATTTCGAGGCTGTCCGGGGACCGTAGCGGCAGGGATGCATTATTTGAGTGTCCAGCGAAAGTAGGGGGAGAGTGGCTATAGCTGAAGTTTATGGAGATTTATTGCTCCTTCCCCAGACCTTAATTGCCTCCTCCTCTGTGGGTACTCCAGGGAGGCCTGTGGTGAGCAGCGACCAGCACCAGGGTTCTTGCAGGTGGGCCCACCGAAGCGCTGTTCTCTAAAACTTGTTATGGAGACAAATAGTGTCACGGAGCACTCCAAAAAGCAGACGACAAACAAAGGCGAGGAAAAGAAAAGCAGAGGGATGGACGCTTTGTTACGGACAGCGCTCAGAGATGGAAAACATTAGCCTTAGATTTACTTTACTGGTACCAATTAAATATCAATCATTGTGGAGTTGTGTTATAAAATAGAGACAGAAAGAAACATCTGAACTTAATCTCGTGATATAAATTTTGTGACGACAACTCCAAGAATTTATTGGGGTTTTTTTTATCCACCTTTATTTAATCAGATAAAGGGTGGCTGGTGAAGAGGAGCGAATGAAAGCACGGCTGTGGAAATGAATCATTTCACATGCTTATTCATTTATGTAAAAAAAATGCATTTAAACTGATTACCAACATCTGCAAAACATTTTAATGTGAGATCACAGGTCATATAGGTCGTTTCATTTTTTCATTTATTTTATTACTCTTATTATTATTATTATTATTAGTTCAAAACACAATTTAGTGTAATTACATAATAGTATGCGCTCCATCTGAGGGAGGCTGGTGAAGAGTTAACCCACAAAAGTCCGTATTCGGAGGCAGGTGGAGCAGCAGTGGCTCCAACCTTAAACTCTGTAACCTGACTTTTTGTACATAGCAACTGTTTGGTTAAATTTAGGCACCAAAAGTATATTGTTTGGTTTATAAAAAGATCCAAATTTGGCATAAAATTCATGCTTTAATTATTTATTATTAAGTATTTTAAAAAAGTGCTTAATACTATAGTTTTATAGTGCTGCCTGGGGGTGTTGCTTTAAGCACTGCTTTTCCACCAAGTTACCACATTCGTATTTTCCATCCACTCTTTGCTCTTCCTGTTTTATGGAGGGCGACTAGCAAGTGAAGCTGGTGATGCTTGGTTGAGTCATTTGTTTACATTTGGGTCACACATCACCAGCTGCTAGTAGCTCTTCCTCCACAGCCTGGTTGTGCTTGATGGTGTTTTTGTCTCGTGCGGTAAAACAAGGTTGTTGTTTCCACCTTTAACCCTCTGTACTTCAGAGGGTTTGGGGACTGGAGGGTTATAGAGTTGTCTTGCATATTTTGCAGAGTACTGTGCCTTGTTTAAGTAGCTCTTCTTCAAGTACTAAATCTCCATCAAAGGCTGACGCTGTCTGATATGCCTGGGCTTGCCCCGAGAGGGAAGGTAAATGCACGGTGCTGCTATAGCAACGGTATTGTGCAGATATACACATCACAACCCCTACTCTTAGATTTATCTTGCAGCCAGGAGGGGTTTATAATATTTCTTTATTTATGTCATTCATAATTCTCACATCTTAAGTTTCATAGCAGCGTTTTCATTTTTAAAGAACTAGCAGAGGTGGCGGTTTGTGTAAGGTGAAGGGACTGTCGGGAATGACGGGCTCATATTTATTGCAGGAGAACATGTCTTGAGTTACTGGCTCCATGATGAGCTTCCAAGTGAGATGGCAGAGAGGCAGTAAGTGCACTAATGACTGCGAACAGTCTGGCCTCTTAAACCATGAATATTGGATGCTTATATAGCAGAGTTATACCACACCGCCTACCTAGTTCATGAAGCTGCTCTTCACTGAGCTGAGATCACCTACAGAACACAGCGACTGAGGGTGAGACGGGGAAGGGATGGTGGAAATAGTGACTATAGCTGACTGAGATCAACAAGCAGAGTTCTAACACTGAGGGGAAGAAATGCACTGACAAAGTAAAGCCTTTAATTTTCAATGATAAAGACAATAAACAACAAAAAGTAATAAGATGCACATTCACTAATATTTATAATTTTTTAAAAAAAACAGCTATGCTTATCACCCACCACCTGTCTCCTCAGTAAAGCTGCAGCCTCGCAAAAATAAAAGCATATCATGTGTTGCAAAATTCAGTGCAGTGGTCATTAGAAGATGAATCTGTGCCATTTTGTTTTTGTGGGGAAGAAAAACAAAGCAAAAAATCCCACTCAGATCATGGGCTAGATTTGAATAAATGCATGAAACAGGTTCACTGGGCCATCTGGTTACTTTTTATCCATCTGCTCTGAGGTGGAGACTGTATTGGTCCTGTTCAATTATTCTGCAGCCATCTCAGATCATCATTTCAGGTCGGTTTTTGTCAGGGACTCAACAGCTGCAAGAAAAGATTTCTTTATTGTTCCGAACACAAAAAAGGACCCTGTTGAGAAAACAACCTCAGCTACATACAAGAAGCAAAAATGCACCAAATTCAATTCCCATTTTATATGTAATTATTTCAAGTTTACAAGAAGAGTGGTGCAGTTACAGCGAATGCCCTCTCCTCTTTAGAAAGGACCACCTTACTTAAAAGACCATCGAACACAAATAACCAAAGGTTGCGACCGCTCTTCAGTGTGATATTGATTTTACCACTTTTCACCTTCAATGTGTTGCATCACATAAGCTGGTCGGTCAGTGAAGGGATTTCAGACTACTTCATGCAGATGCTTTGGTTCTAAATGAGTAGAAGCTAAATGTTGCCTGCATTTCTACTGCATTTGGCGCTGTTTGTCTTTAAAGCCTGAAATGTTCTTGAAAATGCATATCGAAGTAAATGTGGCAAATCCATCGACCATCCCGCAGTCTGACGTCGATTTGTGCCTTTGCTGTTGCTGCACCAAAACCTTGGAGCGATCTCTCAGAAATGCATCAGCTGTGACTGTTTTTAAAGTGTTTCACAGTAAAATTATTATATAACCCAAACCATCATATTTGTCTTTACTTTCCCCAGTTCGTTTATAGTCTCATCCATGAGTCTGCCCGAAGCTACGTTTCCTGACTAAGTTGTTTAACTCTAATCAAAGCTTAACACCACAATATCTGACCTGCTACTTTGATTTGTAACCAAATAAAATGGTCACATTTGCAGAAATGCAAACAGAATGTGTGTGTCACAAAATGCACAACAAACTCTCAGATTTCCCATTCAAAAGCACACAAATACCATCAGGTTCCCTACAAGACCATTTTAATATATGAAAAATAGGCAAAAACCCAAGCGTTGCCTAGCGCCCCTAATTATCTAGTCATCTACACACAAGTCCACAGCAGATCTGCTGAGTAAGAACAGCAGCAGCTCTTATTCTGCTCCTACTCTCATTATGCTATAGTCCCTGTGGCAAAGAACCCCCCTGCCTTCCCCCCATTCCTCCCTCTAATGAGGAACAGAGGAGGGGATATCAAGACCTCAATCAGCCTCAAGTCCACTTCACATATGTTTTGATGGATCTCCGCTTATGTGCCGAGCCCTCCCAGCTCAAGGGATCACACCGCCGAGCCTTATCGGCATTCCTCAGAGAGCACAGTCAACAAAACCACACGGGCTAACAGTCACAGGCAATTCCTCGACAAAGACGGGCAACATTTTCAGTTTTTGATCATGTGATACGGCGGCAGGTCAGAGCCGGACTGCATCATGTAATTTGCCAGAAAGCTTAGTGGAGGCCTGGGTGCTACATCAGAGTAAACAGAAGATTTTTTTTCACTAGAAGGTTATTGAATGTCATTGATGCAATTAAAGGTTGACTGTTAACCATTTGTGAATAAAACTAATTAATCAAGATTATCACTTTTGACCACAGGAACTTTTTCACTCTTATATATTTTCTCTGTCCAAATAAACAGAGTCCTGTATTATGCAACCTGTAGGAGTGTAGTGATAGCAGGACACATACAAGATATCACTTCGACATAAAAATATATATATATATATAAATTTACCTTTTAGCTCATTTATTACGTGGCAATGTTACAATAAAGATTTGTATTGGTTACATTTATGGATATGATTAAAGTTACGGAACATTTAAAAAGTTAGATGCATGTAGCCGTTGTGATGTCACTCATTGGTTTGCAAACGCTATCTGTTGTGTTTGAAGCCCAAATTGACAGTTCTGACATGACAAGGGTGCAAAGAGTGCTACGTTATCTAACCGCTAGCAAGTTTGATCACCAAGATCATCGATAGTCACACAAGATACCTGCTGATTAGTCCAAAACCGGACCACAGAGTTCTTGGATGGACTATTTCTGACATACAGTAGCCTTAGTCTTTAATTTTTAGGTCCTGTGTTACAGAGAAGAGAAGGAAAGCAAAAGTGTTTCATCTTTCTATGTCACAACTTGAACTGAATCTGCGATTTATTAATTTTACCAGCAATGTAATGGAGAGCTAATGAACAGAAGATGACAGCTATTGAGGAAATGATTGAGGCAACGTCGGTAGGATGACAGGAACACACTGCTGCTCCACATCTTCTCTTTCTCGTGACACATCACATTCATTTCCCAGAAAGTACAGGAACTTTAAGAGCTCTCAGAGGTGTTATTCACAGAAGTACATTCCATCACTTAATGACCTGTCCACCTTTCCTAAGCAGGAATAAAGAGAAGCTGAAAGCTAAGAGAGCCATTCACGCATCTGCTTCGAAGAAGTATTTGTTTCTTCAGTAGAGAATCTTCCATTTAATTTTAGCTGTACAAAAGCACACAATGGGTTAAAAGTGGTGCATTTTCTTTAATTGCCCAAACATATACATATGCATAAACAGTGTACACTTTATTTGGTTCTAGTCTAGAAGTAGCAGGCACCATCTGAGAAAACAGGATGTTAGCCAGCTGAGTGGTTTCTTTCTTTTGTCTGCACTGCACTTTAACCCATAGACGGAAATAGAGCTATGGAAAGTGTGACTTGTGCCACAGAAAAACAAAATGTTCAGAGTAAGTAAAAATAGCGGGAAAAAAACACGCCGAAGGTCTGTTTGGTGTAACCAGCACAAACTTTACTATGAGCAACTATTTAAATATGCAAAACTGAAATATTGAGCCAAGTGGTGAAGGAAAAAAAATGTAATTTTGGGTTCATTTCAGTTTTAGTAACACAGACAAATTTTTTAGCCGGTCCTGCTGGATTTCCACCAGAGGAGGAGAACTGAAGTGAAACTGCTGCCTCCAGCACCCTGCATGACTGCATGCTGTTGTGCAACAGCCACACACTCTATTTACTTGTATTTCCTCTGCCAGCTTGTTGTTTTACACTTTCAACATCCTGCGTGCCGGGTGCCACGAGAGGCTGACACTGCTGTTTAACTGCTGCTTCATTTACAGTGTAAACCTCCTGCTTATTATAACAAAACCTGAACAGAGGAAGTAAAACATGCTTGAAGACTGTTTTATTATTAGTGACTTTTTTTTTTTTTGCTGCCCTGTGTGATATTTCAGTGTAAGAGCATTGCAATGGCACTTTGATGGCTAAGCAGTAGAAGACAAAAACACATGCACACAAGCCTGGATGATAGAGATGAGCGCTAAATGGAGAGTGAGGGTAGAGATAAAGGTCAGTGTCTTCAGGAAACAAATGGTTATTTAACCACAAACAAATCATTGTGGCTAAAACAATGAAAGATGTTACCTTAAGTGACATGTCTTCTTCTTCATAGGAGGCCCGATAGTTTCTTACATAAACATTTGCTACTTTCTAATATTCACATATATACACACACATACATACATACTTTCCACAAGCATTAACTGGGTTTTTCTTAGATTTGGACCCATCAATTAACTTTCAGACTCTGAAGAGTTTCTTCTTATATAGATTTTTGAACCTTTTATGGATGGCAGCCACAATGAGATGATTTTTTTAAAATCTTAAAATAGTCAAATGTCAATGTATGTGACTACAGGGAGTGGTGAAAGCAAACATAAAGCTGTGGTGGAGGCATTCTGTTCTATCACGTTCCACAGAGGATCTTGCTTCTGGCAGCATTCACAAATGTGTGTCTGTGGTTGATTGTGTGTGGGAGTGTGTTTTTGGGTTGGACGTGTGGCTTGTTAACTAGGTGGTGCTTTTTTTTTTCTTTCTTTTTTTTTGTTCTGCTTGACTTGATGGACAGGAGGGGACAAGGTTCAGAGGTTAAACAGGCAAGACTCTAAATAACAATATGCATTATAATGTACAAAGAAACACTGCGCATCAAGCTAGTTGAATATTTGGTGGACTATAGTGTTTACAGTTATGGGCAGAAGTTTCCATGCATATGCAAGAATGTTGCAGTAATTTGAGGCTTTTAATGATTTCTCTGAATTGTTCTTTTTCTGGTTGGATCTGGATCTCTAATGACTTTAATAAAAGGAGAATTGGAGCCATTTCTAAACAACATCATCAATTCAAACTGTTATCCAAGTTATTGAAATTCTTTCCCTTTATTTACAAAAATATATAAAATTGTTGTTGTACACAAATTTCCCTTTTTCCGAAGTCGAAGAACAGTGATCAGGTAACGTTCGTGCAGTAAATGCAGCAGACAGAGAGATTATGTCTTCAGTATTGACATGAGTTTCATTTTTGGAACTATTTTCAGCTATATTGAGAACAATAATCAGTAACAAAAAGTTGGCTGAGTTGTCCAGAAACCACAGTGGAGTGAAATATCATTTTTGATGTTGCATATTATTTCCAGGTATGACTTTCCCACCCTGGTGTGTTCTGTCTCCGTGGAAACGGACAAAAGCAATGCTTTTTGGAAACCGGGGCACTCGCAGATGCGCACTATGGTGATGAAACATTTTCATGCAAATTGGCCCGAGTTGCCCGGATGT
Source organism: Apistogramma diplotaenia (assembly GCA_015052665.1). Classification (NCBI taxonomy): domain Eukaryota; kingdom Metazoa; phylum Chordata; class Actinopteri; order Cichliformes; family Cichlidae; genus Apistogramma; species Apistogramma diplotaenia. Next base: position 20,514 of record VOQJ01031195.1, read on the forward strand.
ATCCGTTGGAGTGTGAATGGGTGAGACTTGTAGTAAAAAAATGCTTTCATTTCTCAAAGTGAGTAGAAAAGTGCTGTACAAGTACCACCAATAAATTTGCTCATCGTGCATCTCTTTGAAGCTGACAGATTGGTGCTAGTATATACTGCAGGCTTCAGTTACCTTGGAAACCCTTAAATGTCAATCAGCAGTATCGTGTGCTCTCATTGGTAGTCCCTTCAATTGCTCACCTTGAAGTTGAGAAAAGTTTATTTCCAGACCCACTGAGTTTGCATTGAAGTTGCCATTGACTTTCTGGGGTCCATAGTCTCCATGTCCCTGCAAATCACTTCATTCTGTGTGAATGCAGCTTCGGTCTGCAATGACTGATTGTTTTGGCAACTTGGTTGCAACACAGAGAAGAGCAAAAACACTGCCATTTATCACCTCTTCATTAAAATGGCAAACTGGTTAACAAACAGATTTGTATATCAGGCTGTTACAGAGCGACATTAGCCTTCATTCGGAGCCAGGATTGTCTCTTCCAGCTGGTTTCTATTCCCACATTTACTGTCATATAAATGTGTTTTTGATTCATAACAGCTCCTTTGGTAATTAACGCTTCGTCCTTATAATTTTGTTCCTGTAAACGATCCGCCGATAAATATGTCTGAAAATATCTGTTTGCTCCAGCCAAAAAGGACATTATGGCAGTGGATAGAGTGAATCAACACTTTGCTAAGCTTTATAGTAAACATATCAGTGATTGTATGGTCTAGCTTGCAGACACAATGAAGCCAGCATTTTGACTTCAGATGGAGAAACACAGACAGAGCTCATATAAAGTTATAGGAAGGATAATCCATCAAGGACTCCAGGTGCATCCAGACTTTATTCCCATGTAAGGCTGATGTTGGTGAGGGAAAAAACCCCTTTTTTTAACTCTTCTATTGCACTATACTTTTTTTTTTACTTTTGAAAATAAGAACTTCTTTGTCACCTACCCCCAGGAATCCGTTCACCCTTTATTTGCATTTTATTGAATTTTATGCTTAAAGCCCGAATTTGTCCTCTTTAATTTTTGATAATCATATAATATTTATGCTGCATAAACAACAAAAAAAAGGGGGGTGGAGACGAAAACAAACTGTGAGATCCCACCCCTGAGGTGTAGAATTATCCTGTAAACAATGAAAATACAATTTCCATGCTTTCTTTCTGATCGTCCTTCAGGCATCTTGCCAAGGCGTGCCTGGCCTGCGTCCTGCATTGTCAGATGCGATGAGTGGGACGACACAGGCGCTGATGTGACCATGCCGCAGGTTTTGAAAGCGCACAACAACGTGACGCACCACTAGCGCACAGAAGTTTGTTGTCTGAGAATCCCACTGAGCTTCAGCTAATGCTTGTTGTGAGTGAAGAAAACACAACGGGCATTGTTGAAGTGTGTAGGAGATGTGAATGAGTGCAGCTTCTGTCCAGAAGTCTGAAGCATGTTGTTGTTGTTGTCAGGCTATGAGAGCTCCGTGCTGCAGAGTTGTTGCTGTAGACACTTTGCTTGGGAATAATACGATTTTACTGCAAATGTAACACAAAGTAAATGCATCCTATGAAAATTATTAGTTTTATCAAATTATAAAACCATTAAGTACACCATGAGCTCCCGTCAGTCATCAGCTTGCTGAACTTTTTAACCACTCCTTCATGCTAAACTCCTTGAGGTGAAAGATGTTTTAAGGCCATTTCAATGAAATTTTAATCAAAGCATTTTTTATCAATTTATTTATTATCATGCTGAAGTTTCCAAGTCGACTTCGCTCCACTTAGCCTTACATCATTTTCAAGCTCTCTTTGATGTGATGTGGAATTCATACTTGGATCAATGATTGCAAACCAAAATAGTCACAGCACACAACTCCAAAACCATAATATTTCCACAACATGCTGGACACTTGGCATGAGGTCTTTGTTCTGCACAAAACATGTCTGCTGTTACTGTGGCCAAACACCTCTGATTGGTGTTGCATTATTCTAAAAGGCCTGATCTTTGTCTCTTTATTCACTATAAAGCTGTAAAATGAAACAGGAGCTGTTCTCTAACATCTTTTGGAAAGCAGTGGATTTGTAATTCAGGTAAATTTTGTGCAATCTTTTTCTTTTTTGCACTTTGACACAAAACACTCCAAGTGCTATCTGTGGAGCTCGTCATGGCATTCTGGGGGTCTTCAGGGAGGTCTGGGAGAATACTCCAGTCATCTTTTAGAAATCTCTGGCAGACTCGCACACATCCACCATAATATTCCGTTACCAAAGAAAGTATAATATAAAACTGACAACAAACTATTTATTTCACATCTCATTTGTTCAACTATATCACCATTATTTGCAGGCCAGATGATCAGATGTTTACTTTACAATACTTAGTGATTTATTTTGGCGGTTTCAGTCATCTATCATGCACGGTCATGATCAAGAAGGTTTCTAGTTCAAATGTGGTTTGCTGGAGCCTTTCTCTGTCAAGTTTGCATGTTTTCTCTCACAGTCCAAAGACATGCTCACTGATGTTAACTGGGGACCCCAACGTGGCCATAAGTGAGGCCATTTGGTTGCCTGTTTGGTTGCCTGTCTTTCTGCTTTTGCACTGTGCTGGATTTGCAATCTATCCAGGGTGCATCACACTTCTTGCTGGGATAGCGCCTCCACACCCCCACGTCAGATAAGTGATTAAGATCTGTGGATCTCTGGACTGCTGCTGAGACAAAAGATATTTGAAAGTATCACACTGGACTCCAGCACATTCTAAAGCCTTCAAAAACGGATTAAACAATAAAATAATCATCTCGTTATTCAGTTATGAAAATGGTACTTAGATTATTGATGAATCCATCCTTAAGATGCATTAAGCATTCGAGAGATTTGCTTTTTTTTTGCCATATCGGCTGCTCTCGTTGGCTGTTTGCAGCTTGTCATCTCATCACAGTTGAATGCTCAGGTTTGAATCACACCTCCGCCAAGGTGTTGGCACCATATGAGCAAAGTGACATATTTCAGAGGGGGGCTGATTCCACAATTTCCCATCACGTTGCCAAATCACATTGCACAACCGTGATCCTGACGGCACTGACTTTCCCCAAGTTGTCTAGTACAGTTATATAACTGGTTAATCAGTTCCCTTTATTTTGAAGTCATTGGCTGCTCAGATCTCTCTGGCAGAATAAAAAAAATACTGTAAGTAAATACCTAACTGCTACTGTATAAAAGCAATCATAAACTCCCATCATTGTGCTTTAGTATTAGCTTAATCCAAAATCCCCTGCATGAATTGTTCAATTCATGTTATGTCATAAATAAATCCCCGTTGAAAGAAAGACATCTTGGATCTATTTTAACTTTGTAAAGATTCTAACAAGGATCTTTTTTTCAGTCATTCATTCAAAACAATGTATTTTTTCAGGAGCACGGCTGCAATTTATTATCTCGTCAGTGTCATCTGAGGTTACGCTCGGTGGTTTTAAAGGGAGAAAGAAAGAAAGAAAGAAAGGAGCTTTGCAATACTGACTTTAAAATAAGTGAAATGTGTTACATAACCGGAGTCCTTTTTATAATCTCTTCAAATAACGCTGCATAGAAAAAGTTGTTTTCAGAGTGTTGGGGCTAATTTCTGAGAAGGAGGAGAGTTTCACATGAAGGTAATAAACAGTTTTCTTTTTGAAATCCACTCTGTGCAAACCTGACTGGATGACAACCCCTGATAAGGTTAAATAAACACCGAGGCCCACCTGCTGCAAGCCACAGAGCTAAACGTGTATATAGGTGTGCTCTGCGTGCTCTACGCCAGGCCTCGACTTAGCTGAGCCACCTCGTTCCACCATTTGTAACTGTCTTCATCCAAACTCTACCATATGATGCTGTACATATGGAATTGAGTTAGCTTTAGTTGGAAGGTAGCCTATTAATATGTTTTAGTAAGTTTTTGCACAGGACTCTGCTTCTAGCATCCAATATAGCTGCACCCAGTGCTCTAAGATACCAGCATGTACACTGAAGGGCAAATGAGAAGAGTTTAAATGTATTTCATAAAAATTTCCAAATTTCAGTTTGATTTGAATAATAATTTTCAAGATTGTAGCCATCGCCCTATGGGGAATATGAACGGTTCGTGAGACATGTTGGTCCTTACATGTAAGCACTGGACACACCAACAGGCATACATTACCAAGCAATTAAAGTGGCTGAAATGAAAATGATACATTTTGGTTTATCTTTGCTTCTGAATGAAGGAGGAACATGAATTTAAAGTCCCACTGCTTTCATAGTGCTGGAAAAAGCTTTGGCAAGCCGGTGGGAATTATATCCAGTATGCAGTAGTGACACCAACTACGATGGCAAGCATGTAATGTGATTTCTGGCAGCTGCCAGTCTCACCTCTTCTGCACCGCTGCCTCTCATAAACTATCACACCTTGTTGAGAACTGCTGCAATCTTGCAAAGAGAAAGTTAGAAAGAGGAAGGGAGGGAGGGAGGAGGTGGAAGGGAAGGAGGGGAGGACGGGCAGAGGCTTTCTCGCAAAGCCTGGAGCTGTAACTGTGAGAAAAGACTGTTACACTATCTTCACAGAACTCCCTAGACCGAGGAGGGATTCTATCTCTCAGTCCTCTGGGACTCGAAAAGGCAATAGAAGGTTATTTCCTGAGAAGTGAAGCAAAGCTGAAATGAGCAGGGAGAAAGAGGGGGAAGAAAGTGCTGGGTGAGGAGACTTTCTGTATTCGCAGGATCCGGGACGGCAAATGAACACGAGCAAAGAAACGACTCAAAGTGACAAAAATACAAAGCAACAACAAAAACATAAACAAAGCCCATCGTGGTAACCCTCTGTCCCACCTTTTCACACTCCAATTTCCACAACAAAAACATCCACACTGCGTCTGAGGCACTGCTGGGTCACAGTCGGAGATACACAGAGTAAGCCTCAGTGAAAGAAATACAGTACATGAAATATTTTTTTTGAGATTTTAATGCCTTTCCACCTTCACACAAAGCTTTTTTTTTTCCAAAGCTACACAGAACAAACATGTATCAAAGGGGAGTTGGGAGGCAGAGGCATAACGGGAGAGTGTAAAGAGAGAAAAAAGCCTTCAAAGGGACCAAAATGCAGGGACCCGGCTTTGGAGCCGTGTTTCCCTCCTGTCCCCCAGTTATATACTTTACACAGCCACTGGCTGTATCCAAAATCACTTTCTTTTTACTTTGAAGTGCATAATATTAACACTGACTCTATCTGAATGTCTAAAGTCAATGTATTCAACATGTAGTGCCTGCAAACAAGGAAAAAAGTGGTGGTCTGCTGCTGGGTCACTACTTTTTATCATCTCTTAAAGTTGTTATGATGCTCATTGTTTTATGAGTGTTGATTACCTGTTTTTAGAAGGTTAATTGTAGGGCATAAATAAGAGAAAAGAACAAAAAATTATGGCATGGGATCACATTTAGATGAGCCCATTAATTAAAAAGCATCGGAGTCATCATATCAATATTCTTTTTATTTGTCTGTTCTTTAAAACTCCTTCACCGTCTGGGATGACACGGTTCAGGTTTAATATTTAAGTTGTGCTTTTCTCAGAACTGCTGGAACATCAAGTTCTTGGAAGTTCTCCAAGATGCTTTGCACAACCTATTGAATTACCTTGAAAACCAAGGATAACTGGCACAGATATAAAGCCATAATGTCTGCTATATTCTTGCTTTAATTTTAGTGCCTACAATATTTACACCATATTGTATTATAAAGACTTTAAATGTTTGTTTAGGCTGTGATTGACTCTACAATTATTTTATAACAAGAAAAGATGACATAAAGGATAACCTGTATCCATTTCTTTTGAATCAAATCGGTATTGCCATGACAATATGTCTAAAATTACATGTAGTGCAGACAAACACTTCAATGAGAAAATATAGCAACATATTTTGATGATAGCAATGCCAATATTCTGAAGTGGGCGATCACATAATAAACCTGACACCTGCCAGGCAAAACAAGCCAGCAGGCATATCAGCCTAAGTAAGCATGTCTTACTGCTAGCTAAACAACCCATTATGGTCATTTGTAGCTTCTTTGTTTTCCTCTTCCTCACAGTAATAACAAAATTATATTTTTAAAAAATCCCAGCTGGTCCACTGCCCGGTCTTTGTCCTCCTAGCTCTGGTCCTCGGGAGCTTGAGGATCCTGCACAATATCTTAGCTCTTCTGGACACAGATCTTGGATGTTGTTCCAGGAATCTGCTGGAGCCATTCTCCCAGTTTGGGGGTCACTGCCCCGAGTGTTCCGATTACCACGGGGACCACTGTGACCTTCACCTTCCACATCCTTCCCAGCTCCTCTCTGGGCCCCTGGTATTTATCAAGCTTCTCAATTTCTTTCTTCTTGATGTTGTCATCACTTGGTATCGCAACGTCTATCGCTACGACCTTCCTCCCTCTGTGATGTCCAGATGGTTCGTCATCACAAGTTTGTCCGTCTGAATCTGGAAGTCCCACTGGATCTTAGCTCTGTTTTTCTCAGCCACTTTTGGGAGTGTATCCCACTTTGATCTTGTGACTTCCAGGTCGTGCTCGGTGCAGATGTTCCTGTATACTATGCCAGCCACTTGGCTGTGGCGTTCCATATTGTCTCAGGGGCATCTCTGCACAGCCTGCACCTGGGGTCTTACCTGGTGTGATAGACTCCAGCCTCTATTGATCTTGTGCTTAGAGCTTGTTCCTGTGCTGCCATGATTAGTGCCTCTGTGCTGTCTGTCAGTGCAGCTTTGTCCAGCCATTGGTAGGATTTTTCTTTATCAGCCACATCTTCTATCTGTCCGTGGTACAGGCCGTGCACGGGCCTGTCCTTCCATGATGGTTCCTGTTCTTCCTCCTCTTCGTTCTCAGGTTTCTGCTGCCTGAGGTTCTCACTAAGCATGTGATCCTTTGTCTCACACTTAATGGTGACTTGAGCACCATGAAGATGGCCTTTAGTGTTGTTATCCACATCCCTATTGGTTCCCTGATGAAGGCTCTTAGTTCTCCTGCTGATCTTGTACAGTTCCAGGCATTCCACAATGTGAGGCATCGAGTCATAGGCTCTCCCTTAATCAATCCAGGAGGTGCACAGGTTGGTCAGTCTACTGACTGCTCTATCTACCAGTAGTCGTCTTGTAGCAGCCCCTCAAGGCTGGGGACTCATCTTGACATTTTGCCTGCATCTGATCCCTGTCCAAAGGTTGGGTATATTTTTGTTTGCTTTCATCAGAAATATTTGTTTAAATTATTCCATGGACAACTTTGTTGTTTCTGATACATGTTACAATTCCTAGAACTGGAAAATAAGACAAAGTGAGATTCCTACCAAGTTATCTTGCAGATCACACTTATGGGAAAGAAAGACATATAATAAAATAATTATATAGCTAACAAAATGGCACAAAATCTCATCCCAGCCATGAATGATAATGGTGACAACGCTGACTTTCAAAGAGCTTCTGTTTTCTCAGTGGGTAAAGATGCTCCATAAATGACACAAATACACAGTGAAGCAGGAGCATCTTTAGCAGTAGTTTTGTGAAACACTCATCTGCCAGCACTTTGCCTTTAAATCATATATTCAGGAATGATTCAGAGGTTGTTTTTGATAAATATTGTATGACTTTTGCATCACAATCACAATTCATCGCTTAAAAGAGCTACAAAGAATAAGGCAGCACGAGTTACACCACAGAGTGGGCTGAATCCACAGCAGTGTGTACTGCATGTGTCTGAATGCATGTGTTTGTGGGGGGGGCCACCACCTATCTATTCCTTAACATCCCCCTTTCCTTCCCACTACACCCCCCCCCCCCCCCCCCCCCCCCCCCTGAGCAAAGGGGGCCTTTG
>VOQJ01031199.1:0-10715 GCA_015052665.1 Apistogramma diplotaenia
CATTTCCTTCTTTGTGTAACAGCTGTATATGGTGTGTTTTTTTTCTTATAACTCACCCATTTAAACTATAAAAAAGGTTTAAAATGAAGTATATTGAGTGAGAGCCCTGTTGAAGCCAGACGGCGAAACCGGTAGGCTAATATGTGCGGGTCCAATTTTAAATAAAGGACCTTTTACCTGATACCTTTGTGGTGAGTGCCTGTTCCTTTTTCCACCTATATTGAGTGAGATTTAAGAGTACTTAAAACAATTTAGATACATCTGTTTAGTCAGCTAGCCAAATCATTTAGCCTCGCATTTAAATCACAGTGAGTTACGCATGTACTTTCCTATCCAAGCTAGCGCTAGCTGGCCGTTACTAGTGTTACCTGATTACTCCTTAGTGCTATATCCTCCATCCAAATACCAAGACGAAAACTAAGACCTCAGACACACAGGCCTAGAGACTGGTCACCAATGCCATGGCAAACACCAGCCACTAGGGGAAAATGTGTATTCCCAACCAGTTGCCAAGTAGTTGCTGCATGCTGCTGGCTGAATTTGATCATAAAGAGGGTGCTTCATCAAAAATCTCCTTGAGATCTGTGTGGTCACTAACAGATTGTTGTTTGCATGGTAGACTGTGATTTGTCTGCAAACTCTTGTCCTTCACTCTTATAGTATTGACATTTGAAACCATGCAAAGCAAACCAGAGAACATGTGGCTTTAAAGTGAAAGTTGCACCTTTCAAAATGTATTGTTTGCAGCTGGAGTGCTCAGCTTTTACATTTTCAGTTTCACCATCCCACTGCCACTTAGTGACGATTGAAAGTGTAAGTGAAAGTAATGTCCATGGCTATGTCTATCTTAGTCTATGTAGTCTTTGTTAAAAACATGTCGCCTTTTTATTTGAATATTTTTATAACAATCACTGTGGCACCAACAAAAAGGGCACTAACAAAGAAAATCACACCTGTTTCAATTGGAGCTTTTCAGAGGTTGTAATGAACTCTGCAGCCTCCAGAGATCATTGGCAAAACTTTAGGTGTTTAATCTTGTTTATAGTAAACATGGACGTTTGAGTCTGGCTCATCTTCAGACCATTTATATTATTTATGTATGCAATCAAACAGTTAATTTGTTGCACAGTACTCTGTCTTGTTGCACAGTCTGTCACGTTTAGCTAATAGTACACATCTGTCACCTTTAACGCTGCAGTCAGGGGCTGTAATGATGAGCGCAACATGGCTGTGCAAATGCTGACGGGGTGAAAGTGTGTGTGTGTGTGTGTGTGTGTGTGTGTGTGTGTGAGGGAGAGTAAAAAGATGGTGTCCTTATACCACTAAAGATATCTTAGATTTTCTCTATCTATGAACATTAACGGTAACACCCTATCAAATGCTTTGACATTGACAAAGACAAGAATCACTTGAGAGACTGTGTGCAGGCTATTTTTGGGGCTCTGCTTTAACACAGAATCTAGACAATGTAGAGAGTTTAGACTTTGAATATAACAGCATGATGAGATTAGGGATTTAGGTATAAGCAGCGTTGTTTGAGAACAGGCTGCACTCAGCTGGCTCAGAGCAGGCATTAGGTGCAGAATATATGATCTTCTCCATCATGTCTTTACTGTGGTGTCTGAACTTACTCCATGATTCTCCTTTTAATGGACACGTTGATGTTTTTAGATAAGAAAGGCCATTAGTAGTGTCAGTGATTTGAGATTCTCTTTCATCCTGTACAACAGGAGAAAAGCTTAAAGCTGATATGCTGTTTGATGTGTTTGTGTGTATGAAGAAATATTCTGATTGAAGGGTTTTGGATGATAAGATACTTCACAGAACAATTTAGGTTTTTACTGCCCACAGCTGGAAAACGTATCTTTCTTCCTTAATTACTTTAGCAGGGACAGCGCACCTTAACAGACATCATTAAAAGAAAACACAAAGTGTTGAGCACAATTTAGTCAGTGGGAAGATCACAAAAAACAACTTTACAATAGATACACAGATATACAGTCCTTAATACATTTATTAAACCACCACCTAGTGTAAAGCTTATGCCACAGCTAACCTAAGTTAACATGATTGGTAATGACCAAAATGATTTTTTTGATGTTTCTGTAATTTAACCCATGAGGTGCCTCACAGTCCCCTCTAGTGGTGACCGTAGTGCCAATCCTATTTTTTAACATTATCCAAGCTCACAAGATTGTGTTTTTCAGGATGCATGCCTGTTTTCTGAGATGTTCATAAGTTCGTGGCGAGCTACACTAAAAGTTTGATGAATGTTGCTATGGTGTTGTCACAGCTGCTCTTTGTTCTCTGATCTGTCTGCATCATTTATCTTTTGACATTTTTTAACCGAGCATGGGTGAAGAAGAAGCCATTCTCTTCTCTGGGAAATGTGAGTTGTCGAATCTGATCTAAACTTGCTCAGCTCACACCACATGTTAGGCTTTGCATCAGTCATGCAGCTGACTAAAATTCAACATTTTAATGAGGCAGGAGAAATACCTCTCTGGATCCCCTCCTGTCAAAATGTACACATAGTAACTGTGTTAAATTTTCAATTTTGCCTCTCATCTACCATTTTGCACCTCAGGAGAAAGAAGACTATCTAATCTCAGCTACCTTTTTTTAGCCATCCAAGTGACATGCACATAGGGATGAAAATGACAGCCTGTCAGTCAGCTGCTCTGGTCCAGATTAAAGCATCTAAACATATGGGAGACTGACGGATTTGAGGTTTCACTCTGACTTTAGTGGCGTTGCCTCCATCACCCAGTTGACTGGCAGATATTGGACTGAACATTCGTGTCATGTTTTTTGATAAAGACGTGCGGGGTCATTTTGACACGAAGACAGGATGCTGCTGCTGTTTGAAAATGTTGGCATGGTAACACACACAACTAAGATGGCAAACAGGATAAAACATCAACATGCTGACTGCACCAAAATGCCTGAATCATGTATATTTCCACTTTAAGGAGTTTTACAATGAATTTCCACTCACTGCTCAGTGTCACTCCTCATAGAGCATCATTTTTGACTTGCTGCCCGCTGTGAGGTCAGTCCCTGAACAGCAGGAAGGCATATTTACATAGATGAGCCGGTGATCATGTTGGGGAACAGGTAACAGCTGGGAAAATCCTTCAGGTAAACAACAAAAACAAAGCATAAAAGAGTGGTGATTTGCTTGGCGGCCTGAAACATGATTATAATCATACTAGTGTCCAACTGCTGGATTTGTACATAACCAAAAAGTTTAGTTACTGCAGGTTGTAGTCTTTCTTTTTCAAGCAAAGCATGAAGGTAAAAATGTAGCTTCTAGATGTGAATGTTTTGATGGTGTTCAGCGCAGTCACATGTACGGCAAAAAAAATGCATGCTTTTGGAAGGGAGACGAATAGAGGGGAAATTGTGGGAAATGAGGTATGAGTCGTGAGCATGTTTTTCTATTAAAAACAGAACGGGGGGGAGGAGGAGGACGAAGAGGGAGGCGAGCGCAGTGATTTAGTGCTGTGTCAGCAGTAAGGCGTCGCCCGGCTCTCCAGAGACGAAGACACTGCGAAGCTTTATGAGTCTTTATGGAGAAATTACGATGTTTCACAAAGAGATTATCATCACGAGCGAATCTTTAAAGGTGATGAAAGGTTCCAGTCCCGTCCTTCACGAGCAGTAATCTGCCCAGCTGTCTGTCTCACCGCCTGCCCGTCTGAATCCCAGTTTTACAATGTTCGTTTGTTCCGAATCCAGGGTGACCTTGATTCTTTGTTTCTTGCCTTACTCTCTCAGTTGTTCACTCAGAGAAACACAGTCTCCTCCTCTCTTGCTGTTTCTCTCACAATTTCAAGGTTTTTAGAGTCACGTCGTCTTCTGCATGTGTGTGCGTGCACGTGTGTGTGTTAGGTGGGGGAGGCCATAATTTGTACTTTCAAAAGAGTAGCACACCCACTAAAGTGGGCTAAAGTGGGGGTGAATTTACAAGATGCTCTTGTGCCGTGCTGGTGCGGCATGTCTTTATGTTTCTCCCTCCCTCGCCTCTCTCCTCCGCTGTAACCTTTCTGGTGAGAAAATGCCATGTCAATAAAAGCTTTTTAACATGAAGAAAAATCAATGTGCTCCGATTGCACCTTTCTTCGAGCGTGCCTCTCCAACAAATGGCTGGTTCTGCTTCAGCACGCAGTATGGTTCATGTATAAGAGTCAGGTAAAAAGAAAAATTCAGTTGTTTTCTGTGACTGTGCACGGTGTCTTGAGATTTAAGGGGAAAAAAAAATCCACAGCTTTCTTGATATGTGTTAATGTGAACATTTTGTAGTGCTTTATTGGTTACAATCCATACCATCAGCTTTTAGTGTTCTGAACAGATAAGCAGGATTGCAGGCGGGACTGCAGTAAAAAGGCACCGTTAAATGTATCATAAAACAATGCAAACACAATAAAAGACATTAACGTAAAGGGTCAATAAAATGCACCATATATTCACATCATTTAGTAAGAGCAGACAGTGATTGATGCCAAAGGCTGGATTGCCCCTGCAGCCTGATATCTGTGTATTTCCACTTCATATCAGAGACACAGACCTTTTATTCTAAATGCCAGAAAATCTGAACTACCCACTGCTGTATTTGATGTATCAGTGTTTATTCAGAGGCCTCTGTTATTTTACGCCACTCCATCCAATTTTAAATGACCAAATAGGATTTTTATTTTCTGTACAGCCTCTTCAAAAGACGGAGTGCAGGAGTTAAAGTTAAAAAATTATATAGCTATAAAACCTTAAGAGTGCACGGCTTGTAGGTTAAGTAAATGACATCACCATTTTTCTGTCTTTTATTTCTCATGAGTGTAACTGGACATCGTTATGGTGCCCTGGTGGCACAGAAGGGGAGGTTAGCTGCGTCGGCCTTCTGCTGCTGCTTCTCTAATAAAATCATAAAAGCACACTTACCAGCCATTTTATTAGGTACACCTTGTTAATACAGGTGCTAGGTGCCAGTAGTTCTAAGAAGTGGTGGATATTTGAGTTACTGATCCTTCCTACCAGCTTGAAGCAGTCTGGCCACTTTCCTCTGGCATTAACGAGGCATTACTCAGCCATGCCATGTTCAGTTTAAACTTGTCCATGTGCCTAAATGCACTGAATTTCTATCTTATGAGATTAGATACTTGCATTAACAAGTATTTGAACAGGTGTACCTAATTAAGTTTTCTAGATAAACAAGAAAATAATATTCAAATCTTACCAACTGTCCGAGGACTATTTTCTAACTTGTAGAAACGGATATCAAATGGGCAAGAAACCATGCCTTTTTAAATCACCGAATACACCTGAGAGGTGAGAAGTAATTCGTTGGTCTTGAGCTTTTTAAATGTCACAACAGTTTACCCAGCATTATTGGTGGATGAACTGCTGAGATGAGATTTTTTTTTGTCAGACGTTTGCACTGAGTCAGTTCATTTAGCTTATTTAACCATTTAACCAAATCTAACACGTTATTAACTGCCTTCACTGTCAAAACATGACATTTTGAATTGTGCATTAAGTGTATAAATCTTTGTTTATAGAGGAATTAATGGGTGTGTGTGTGTGTGTGTGTGTGTGTGTGTTATGTTTGCAGTGATGGCTCTGCTTTTCACAGACATCTCCAAATATTCACTGACAGAAGAGCTCTTTAACAGATGAAACATCTCTCTCTCTCTCTCTCCTTCGCTGACTGTTTATTTATTTTTTTGCCGACTGTTTATTTTTTTAATTGTCTGCTTTTTCTAAGCCTGACAGTTCCAATAATACAACTTGTACAAAAAGAATTAATATGAAACTTTAACTCACCCTTCAGACACAAACAAAAGCAGTATGTCTAAGAGTAAATACCTGCTTAGTCTGAGCTCTGGCCACACAGTGGCGTGGTGGTTAGCACTGCTGTCTCACAGGTAGAACGACATCCACAAGGTCTGGGTTCAATTACATCTTGGCCCGGGCTTTTCTCTCTCAGGCAGATGTTTAGGAACACTGGCCGGTAGAGCTCAGATTTCTGTGACATTATTTTTGTCTTTCAGTCAGTGAAAGCAGGTGAATTCTGTGTTAAGTGTAATCGCTTGCAGCACAGAATATTATAAGCGTACATCAGTGGGCGCATTCCAGCCATTTTGATTTGATTAACATCTGTTATCTCTCTCTCGCACACACACACACACACTAAATGCTCTTCTGTCACCACATCAGTTCATTCAGTCTCTCAGCCCTCAAAATACCAGATGCATACAAAAACGCTCCCTGATGCTGAAATCTAAAGTACTGAGGACCAGTTATGCCCTGATAAAATGGCGTGTCAGCATCATCTAAATGCACCCCGCCTCTTGTAATTATCCCACCTACTGCTGATTAATGCTTAGTCACTGTCCAACAAGACCTCCTGCCTCTCTCTCCTGCCTCCTCTCACCTTCTTCACTTACCCACTCATTCTTATTCGAAGTCTGTTTTTATCCTGCCATGCTGCTTTCATCCCGTAATTTGGCTGCTGGAATGCAGATGGCACCACCCACAGCTGTGAGGGCTTATAGTGAAATAATTAATCCATGTACAGACACGTAAAGACAATCCAGTCCTCAAAATCTCATATGATTCTGACTCTGGGTCATCCTGACTTTGTTTGTGCCCATGCTGCTGTAGATTACAGAGATGAAAACAAGTGGAAGACAAGTGGAAAACAACCTGAGCCTCCTTAAGCTTCACAAATGAAATGTAGCTTAACATTTCTGCAGGTGTTGTCCTGCAGATGGGATTCTACTGCAACTTCTATATCTGTTTTTACTCTTACTCAGTCCACAGCTTCATGCAAGTGGGGGGCACAGATGCATCACTTTCAAACACCCCACACTAAGTGAGGATTTGATCCAGAATTGATCAGGTGTCGACTGCTTGATTGAGCACTTTTAGACTGTGACTTATCAGCCATGATTCGTTTTAGATTAGGCCAACATTCAATTACAGAAGCAGCCAAGACTGCACTTGGTCAACAACCAATGAAATATACAGTATTCACTGATTACCTTTTATTTCTTCTTTTTCGCCTTTCATCTGTTTCTCTCTGTCCAGCCTCCCTTTCTTTCTCTCTGTACCTTTGCTGTCTCATGTGTTTATGGATCAATGAATGTTGGAGGGTAGGGGGGTGGGTAAAGGTGACCTTCCTCAGACTGACCAATCCGAGCACTTGCTGAATAGCTTAATCCAACAGCTAAAAATGCTTCTAAAGCATTATCTGTCTATTTCTTTCATGCCGTGAGCAGAAAGCATCAGAATACAGTAGCATCTCTGTAAGAGATCATGTGAAGGGGGTGAGTGTGTGTGTGTGTGTTTCTAAACTATATGTGAGGATTGTTTGTCTCATTTGGGGGGAAACAGATGTCCTTAATTATTTTCACTGCAGCCACGAATTGATTTCTGCCTCCTCCTGGGTAAAACTGTAGATAGGTTAAACTTTTATCCATTATAGTAAGAGCAGTAGTTTCAGAGCCGACGCTAGAAGGTGAATACACACATAGTCTAATCATTTAGGGCCAACCTACTGTGTGCAGCTCATTATTATAAAAATATATGCTGAACTTTATAAAGAATTTGAAATTTTACAGCGGGTCAGTCGAAATAGTTGTTTGCTGTAAGTCGTGCAGTATTGGGCCTGTTACATCTTTTGACCTTTTTAATGCACCTGTGGATATTTTGTTTGAAGAACTTGCGTTTTATTTCTGGGGATGACGTGTTTCTTTGAAGTGGTTTGCCATCTTAGCTTCCTTGACATTTTAATGGCGACTGTTTCAAAGCTTTCAGAGTGTGCATCACCTCAAATAATTTATCACAGCACAGAGGGACTGGTAATACGTGGCAGCCTCTGTGTGTCTGACTTCCCCATCCCTCTCTCACTGCCCGTGACTCTCTTGTTCTCGCTCTTTCATTTCTGTGGGAGCGATGAGCTGTGATTGGCCAGTGGCTGCAGAGCGCCGTAAATTATTAAGGCCTGCTCTTTATTTGGCCGTAAATGCACCCTCTCTTCCCTTTCCTCTCTCCCTGGTGATTTCTGTTTCCTCTCTGTGCCCATTTAGGAAGAGAGTGAACAGGAAAAAGAAGGCACCGCAGCTGGAAGGAACAAAAGAAAGGCAAAATAACACCAAGACAAATGAGAAAAAAAATGTCAGTAGGGAAATTGGAAAAAAAGAGCTATGGAGCATTAGAGAGCAAGTAGAAGGAGTGACAAAGGGACAGTTTTGATGGATTGCACAGCAAACACTTTCCAATCCTCCGCACCTGCCACCTGACCTGCACTGAGGTCTGACTGCATCACGGGAGAGCAAATACACACCTCCTTTTATACCTCAGAAAAGAGGCTGTTTGCTGGTGAATATATGTGTGTAGACTGCGCATGTGTTTGCAAACTATCAAAGAGGGACCATTTGAGTGTTGTTGTCATTAAAGAGCTGTTAAACTGCCAAATGGGTGGAGAGGGCGGAAAGAGAGGAAGAGAGATGGGCCGAGAGACGGTAAGAGACAGAGTGCATAGAGAAAAAAAAATAGAGTTGTTTTCATTTCTATCAATTATTCAGGATATGTACAGTATTATCTCCTGTTATGTGCAGCTGCAAACTTCATGCCTCAGCAGTTTCAACAGCAACAAACAGCCCGACACATGCCTGTGTGCACGCGCAAACACACGTGCACAAACAGGAGGATTAGTCATCACTTGTGTGATTTCGCTGGCAAACGAGTAATTTATGTGAGTGTGGGATTCGTGCAGTGAAAAGTTCTGACTGCAGAGAAGTAGTTGGGCGATTATTAGCGTACTTTCTTTATCTGCTGAGTGCTTTCAAATGTATCAGGCACTGCCTACTTAGCATAACTGTACAGTGTGCTGTTCCATAAAGTCTAATTGTGCCATCTTTTCTGCTAATGGCTGCTATGTTAAACTTTTGACCTCTTCTTCTCCCATTCCTGAATAAAGCTGTTCTAACCAATTATTTCCTATAAACATTATATCATATTTATGTTAGGTCTGATGTAAAAGGTGTCCTTCATTGTGCAAAACACAGAAAAATTATCCCATGATCCTGTGGGGCATTTTAGCTTCTTTGAGCTCACTGTTTTAGTTTCATGGCCCACATTTATTTAGCTGTCTCGTTACATCATTTCCAGCGTCAGGTACCAGCTGTTTTTAGCTGAAATGCCTTGACTGTAAACCTCTAGAACCTTTTCAGCACACCTGCCATTTTTATGTTGCTCCTTGAAAGTCCCGTGGTGCCTGTGCCTGTGCCTGTGTGCATCTGATTGGTCAGAGCCATTTTTGAGTCCTATATGGGGTTGTGCGCTGTGAATTTGTCCCCCAAGGTCAGACTGAAGTGATGGAGGGAGATCGTTTATAACATATCGCAATTTTTTGGTTAGATGATTGAAGCTGTTCTCTTTTCTAGAAATTTCAAAGCTGAAATTCAGCATATAGTGGAGCATTTAGCTAATGTGCAGAATATTTCTCAACACTGAGCTAAAAGAGCTGCAAAAATGCTTACTGTATAGTAAGTTTTATTCGTAGCTGTATTTTGTATTAAAAATAAATAAATTTTCCGTATTCCTCAGATAGGTCAACATGCAAACACGCAGTACTTCACCACAGCCTGAACCCTCTTAGGCAGCTTTCTTATCATTTCTCTTCAGGAATAGTTCTCCATGCTTCCTGAAGGACATTTCAAAGCTCTTAATTGGATGTTGGCTGCTTTTTGTTCCATTCTCTGCTCTTGCTACTGTAGCAGTACGACATTTTGTATGCAGGACATTGCAGCACAGGTGTTTATTCTTTAGCACACTAGTATGATAATTCAGTGTTGTTTACTCGATAACTTGGAGGTAATCAGAAGATTGTGAATAACTTTTAACAATGTTGTTTGAAGGACTCAGTTTGTAGTCATTACATTTTTGACTGATGGAGGGCACAGTGGGGTTTATTGGGGGACAGTATAATCTCACATCAGCTCATAAACTTCTGCTTGTCCTGCAGCAGCAAAATTTAACATCAGGAACACACACCGAGGCCATGTTGGGCCTTCACACATCAGTGACTGCCTCTGCTCACAAAATGCACAGATGTGTGTTTGGGTTGATATAACAAGGAGTTTGATTAGATTGAATGAGGGCCAGGAGCCATTGTTTTTCAGCTGCAGCTGGTTCCATCCTTCTCCTCCTCCTCCTGCTCCTCTGGAGTTGTTAAACAGATGCACCACTCAACAAATGTGGTTAAATTTTGCAGTTTGCATTTCCCTCCCTGATTTTCTGCTCTCTATCTTCTCAGGCAATTAAGGGAACCAGATCTGGCAAGCCAGGCCAAAGCCATTATGTTGTGTTTGTGCATAAATGTGCATGTGCGCGTACGTGTGGATGTGTGTGTGATCCTAGGTGATATGCTTTAAGGCAAAAAGGAAAGAAACTATTTTCTCTTCCCACAGCCCCACAGCAACAGGCATGGATCAAAGTAATTGGACAGTTTGGTTCACACTTGGGCAGTCTAAAGCGTGTGTGTGTGTGTGTGTGTGTGTGCGTGTGTCAGTCCTGGTATGAAAATACTCAAATATCTTACAGTGTACATTAACTACACACACATGCATGTGATACACCACACATACACACACACACACACACACACACACACACACACACACACACACACACATATTTCTCTCTATACACAG
>VOQJ01031199.1:14374-42848 GCA_015052665.1 Apistogramma diplotaenia
CAAGCCCCCCCCCCCCCACACACACACACACACACACACACACACACACACACACACACACACAGTGTGATAACAGGGGTGGTGAGCAGGAAATTGAGGTTGGGAAGGAGATTGTGGAGAAAAACAGGGAATGTGGGTGGGAAGGAAAGAAAGGAGGTAAGAGGAGATTTTCCGAAATGTGCCAAGCATACGGCGGAAAAGGAAAGGTGAAAAGAAGAGGAGGCAATAAATAAAGAGAGAGATTGGAAGAGGGCCTTTGGAGGATGAACATCAGTCATGAGAGATGAGCTGATCATCACAGCCAAGCCAGACAGATAATGTTTCACTTCCTGGCCCCATAAAATCTTTTACGACAGCTTTCCCTGGATGCTGCTACCTGTTTTTATTTGAATCTGTATTTGTATTTATGTGAGTTTGAGAGTGTGTAGCTGAATACTTATAAAGTGCAAAGTGCATAAATTGGATTGCACACTGCAATTTGATTGCGTTTACTATCTATGTGCTCGCATGCATGCATGTGTGAATGCACATGAATAGGATGATTATCAAGTGTGAAGTGTGTGTGAAGGGGATTACATAGTGTCCCTTTCCAGGGTGCGTGTTTGTGGTTGTGTATGTTGTAGAGCCATAAAGTTGTGCCAGAGAGGTGTGAGTGATAGCCTTGGACTACCACAGCCAAGAGACCAATAACAGTAGGCCGCTCAAGGAGGCTTCTGCCAAGTGACCAATGATTAGATCCAACTGAAGGAGACCAGAGCCGAATGACCCGTCATTCCTCAGTTTCATTCCCCCTCCGAGCCTCATTCCCAGCCTCCCCCAGTAACAGGAGTGCATTTCCACTGTGAGTGTTACAGAAATGCATTGGTTTGCTCTCCAGCTCCGTAGTTGTTTTGGGGGTTTTTTATAGTTGAGAGAAGGCAGGATTATAAAGTTATCCAGATAACCCTTTAATACTCTCTTAAACTCAACAGCACATAAATGCAATGTGAAATCTATTCTCTTTTCCCAGAACACACGCTGATGTAAATATATAACCACTCTTGCCTGGGAGGAACCCAAATGCAAGAGGGAACGCGGCCAAATTGATGCTGATGCAGAATTTATGTTCAGTTAGCAATTAAGAGAGTAAATCAGTGTGCAAGATGGGTACGTAAATTATTCATTTAGCTGCCATTTTAACAACAAAAAACAGTAAGTCAAACACTTATGTGTGCAGTCGCTTTAATACAACCCCTTTTCCAAAGTCTCATGAACCTTTATGCAGCCTGCTGACCATTAAAAAGAATCCATGTTTAGGTGATTTCCACTTTGGCTTCACTTTTCAGAAGCACATTCATCTTTTTTACTGTCTATGGTACAGACACAGCACAACTAAAATAAAGATCACAACATTTACAACACCGCAATTAAATTAATGATTTGCACTTTAGAAATCCCATGAGTCTTTTTGCTCACAGGTGCAGTCCTTGCTGCACATGCCTAACAAGTAAAGACATCTGAGGGAAATGGAGTAAACATCAAGTTAAATGCACCATTTAAATAAAAACATTGTTTGCGTTTGCAATGTAATGAAAAATATGAAGGTACTGGTGACCAAAAGTTACTCACTATAGAGCACTTTTTGAATCTTGTAATGTGTATAATACAAATACGGAGGATAAATGGATACAAGAAGTACAACACTATGATGAAAATTTGTCCAAATAAAATCATACCCAACAACACCATCGTCTAACACTTCAGTAAAACCCTTTAAAGATTTAAGTGTCTCAAGACAACTGTTTCAAAGCTTTCCTGTCTCTGTTGAACTTTTTATCTCCTCCTCTGTGCAGTTAAGGAAGATCGATGGTTGGTTAATATTCCAAAGAAAATAAAAGTGCTGCCTTTTCCAGCAAAATCTTTTAACCTCATAAATTTGATTTTGTAAGGAGCAATCAGTCTTTCCCACACATTCTATGGCAAAAATGTCATTTAAAAACACTGGACTAGAGCATTAGGACAGTTCGTGTTTCTGCACATATATATATCTAATGTGATAGATAGCGCCATTTTTCTCTCAGTGGGGAAATTGCACAGACTCAGTGGTAACTGGACAGACACATGAAGTCAAAGTAACTATTATTGTATTATATATCTTGGTGAGGATGCTTTGCAGCCCTCCTCTGCAGCCGCCTTTATCTCTGGTCTCTCTGTCTGTAGAATGGTCTTCAGAAAATGGAATGCCACACAGTGTGACTGAGATCAAGGTCATTTAGATCTTTCATGCATGTGATATACGTGGTTTTATACCAGGCTGGGCTCACTTTTTCCTTCAGAGCGGCCACAATTCTTTGTGGTATACATTCAACAAGGTGCTATAAAAACTCCTCAAAGATTGTGAGCCATGCTGACATTATTCCATTGCATAGTTGCAGCACACTTGTCTTGAATCTCCCATTCCAGCACATCCCAGAGGTGCTCCGTTGGATTGAGATCTGATGATTATAGAGACCATTTGAGTGAACTCACTCGTGTTTTTTAACCCACCTTGAGATAATTTTAACTTTGACACATGGTGCGTTATCCTGCTGGAAGAAGATGGTGCACTGTGGTCATAAAGAGATGGACAGGATCAGCGCTAATACTCAGATTGGCTGTGGTGTTTAAATTATGCTCAGTTGGTACAAAGAAGCCCAAAGTGTATCAAGAAAATACGCCACTACATCACCACCAGCAGCCTGAACCATTGAGGGCAGGATGAATCCATGTTTTCATGTTGTTTACACCTAAATCTAACCCTACTCTCCAAATGTCGAGACCCATCAGACTGGGCCATATTTTTCCAATCTTCTACTGTCCATTAGTAGCCTCAGTTTCCTGTTCATTGATAACAGGAGTGTCACCTGGTGTGATTTTTCCGATTCAGGGTTCAACATGCTGTGCACTTTAGAGATGCCCTTCTGCATACCTTGGTTATAACAAGTGGTTATTTGAGTTACTGTTGTCTTTCTATCACCTCAAAGCAATCTGAGTGTTCTCCTTTGACCTCTGGCATCAACAAGGCATTTTTTCTCCCAGAGAAGTGCTGCTCACTGGATATTTTCTTTCTCTGTAAACCCTAGAGATGGTTGTGTGGGAAAATCCCAGTAGAGCAGCAGTTTCTGACATACTCAGGCCAACCCATCTGGCACCAATAACCTTGCCACGTTCAAAGTCAATTAGATCGCCGTTCTTCCCTATTCTGACACTCAGTTTGAAGCAGTTTGAAGCAGTTGTGACTAAATGCCTAAATGCACCAAGTTGCTGCTGGGTGATTGGCTGATTGGCTAGATTTGCATTAACCTGTTAATCAGTTGAACAGGTGTAATTAATCAAGTGGCTGGTGAGTGTATATATACATGTAGATAAGTTCAGTGTTTCTAACAAGATAGCTTTTTTCCATAGTTTGAATCCACAGCTGTGTAATGTGTCACTGTGAAATCTTGGTCCTTGCTCCTCTGACTCTTTGTTATTTCTTTGCCTTAATGATACTGCTGCTTCTTTCATGCTTCCTCGCAGCTTTGGTTTGTGTGTGTGTGTTTTGCTTGCCTGTGTCTGTGTGTGTGCGTATGTATTGACTTTGTAGTATTGATCGGTTAAAGCAGCAGGGTGGTCCTGCACTTAGTCATCAGCACATCCTGAAGCTGAAGAAAAGCCCTGTTTCTCAGAATCTGGCAAACAAAAGCGGTAAAAGTTAAATCGGCCGTATTAAACTGCTCTTCTCAGTCATTTATTTATGGAAAAAATGAATCTCCCCAACTGGCTGTTGCTCTGCGGGGCCAATCTATGAGTAACACATCTCCCATCTGTGTAATTCACAAACTGACCTCAGCTGTTTGACTTATTGATTTTTGCTAGAGTGGGGCTCCTAAAGCATCCCTCCTCTCCTGTTGGTGGGACTCCATCCAGAACATAAGGTGTTCCGACTCCATGGCTCCTGTACATCCTGTGGTCCTCCCAGGGTTACTGTGGGAAGTGAGGAAGGTTCTGCCTGGCTGGTCCGCTGGGTGCCCCGGGTGTCTGCATGGGATGGCTCCCACTGGGCCCACTCCCACAGATCATTACTGTCTATGAATAGCTGCTGCATTGCAGATGGAGAGAAAAGAGGGAGGAGAAGGAAGGGTGGGAAGGAGGTGTAGTAATAGATTGGTGAAAGTAATGGTTTTTGGAGAAGGGGAATAAGCTGATGCACAAAGGCCAAAAATTAGATATGTCTGCCTGAGAGTGTGCATGTGTGGGGCTGTGAAATTTTCTTTTCAAGGAAAACTTAGGTCCCCTACAGTGGTGGTGTGAAGCAGCGTTGGCTATTTTTTCAATATCCGCGCACGCAACAAATCATCACATCAGCTTATTGTGCTGGCTTCCAAAAAGTGTATCACAGGTACTCATAGAGAGAAGGTTGCAGGGAACAGTGAGCGAATACAGCCAGACAAGGTGGGAAAGAAGATAATAAAGAGGATGTGTCCATCGCCTCATTACATTTTAGAGTCTTTGATTACCATGTAATGATTGCCGCAGCCTCACAAACCTTCATGTTCACTCACAGCTACAAAGACACCTGCAGCTCTGTAATGTCTTATTACAAATCCTACGCAACCCAACATGAGCTATATTGTTGCACAAAAAAAACTCCAAGTCTTAATGCTAAAGTCATTCTCTTTTTTTGCAGGCAAACCCCCAAAATTTTACTATGTGAAATTCAACCTCCCACTCACACTGGTGGAAGGTTTGCCAATTAATGGAGTGATTAATTAGCTGACAAACAATTCAGTGGCATTTGACAATTAATTCTTCGGCCTTTATTCAGACAAAAATGCTGAAAATGAACTTATGGCACCATGGTCTTCCCCAGTGGACACTACATTTTTTTTTGGAACAGGAAGTTACCTTATATGGATGAAAGGGTGGCATGCCAGCTTGGTTAGCAAGCTGCACTCATAGGGGTACAATGCACAGACACAAATATTGCTTAATTAGCACAGACTAAAAGAATATTAGACTGGGGCACAACTTGCATGGCCTGCACCACACAGCAAGCTATAATATTAGTCAGATAATCCATGAAAAATACACACACACACACAGTGATAGAAGTCACTATCTATCCAAAAAAAAGGTCACTGTGGCCCCTTAGCCGAATTCTACTCATACACAGCTGGGGTCATCAATGGCAAAGGACAGGGAACAAGAGATGTGAAGGAGAGCGTGGAGAGAGTGGAGATGAGTATCAGATTTGTGACAGAAAGATAGCAGCAAAAGTGAAAGAGAGGATTTACAAGATGGTAGTGAGACCTGCTGTGATGTATGGTTTGGAGACAGTGGAACTAACAAACAGGAGCCTGAGCTGGACGTGGCCATGCTGAAGAGCTCAGGAATAACCAGGATGGTCATGATTAAAAATGAGTGCATCAGACAAAATGCTCAGGGTGAACAGTTTTGAGACAGTTAGACAGTAAAGGCTGAAATGGTTTGGAGGATATGCAGAATATGTGAGGATATCAGCAGAGGATGCTTCAGGCAGGTCGAGATGGAGGCAGATGATCCACTGAGGTGACCCCAAAAAGAAAAAGGTAGATTTTTAAGTAAAATGATGTCAGTTTGATAATGAAAAAATTAAACACCCACATTAAAACATTATTGCAGCTCAAGCTCGAGTTTATTATTTGTTTAGCAGAAGCTTAGTTCTTCTTTGGAGTGCATGGGCCTATGCCGGTCAGACTTTGGAAAATAATCACATCTGTTTGGAACTAAAAACAGGTCATTCTTCAGCTTGTGCAGCTAGTTCGAGCTTATTCAAAACTTGCAAAACAAATGGAAATGTGTTGAGGCTATTCTGCTATAACTGTCGGTGAGTCCAACTGTCCCAGTTTAGTGAGTTTGTGCTTTGCCCACTTTCCAGTGTAAGATATTTTTGCACTTTATCACTGTAATTATGCCTTCTAATCTGTAGCCCGTAAAGGTTGCCCACTGTACAGGTTTAATAACAATAATACAAGATTGCTACTCTAAATGTAAATTTAACAGGTCTGACTGTGCATTTTAGTTTATCACCTATGCTTGTGAACTTAGTATGTGTGAGTGCAAGTGCAGCTGCAAGATTACTAATGTATTCCTCTTGTATTTTTTTAATAAAAGAGCAAAGTGAGTTGAACCAAATGCCCCCCATCAAAGCTGGTATTATATTAAAAGTTGTTTTTTAAGTATCAAGCAGTATTTATAAAAATAAATAAATTTAAAAAGTTCACAGCACTTTGAGGGGAAAAATTATACACTGAAGTCAAAGCCGTATTTTGTAGCAGGCTGTAAAAGGTGCTTATTAATGCTGTAAAGTTGCACATTTTAACAATGGTGTCTGAGGGGACTGCCTTTTGGACGCAGCCTCAGGCATCAGGAGGAAGCTCTGGGGGTTGCCCCCACCCTTCTAGTAAACAAGCAATTTCACATTTTTCCACTGACTTACATTTTGCAGAGTGCCCTAGGATTAATCGATAGGGCCAAAAATTAGTTTATTGATCACGAAAACTGTTAGCTGCAGCCATAGTTGCGTTACGTTATTTTCATTTTCATTGACTAATCGACCTCGAACGCAACAAACTACCTGTCTGCCGGCCTCCGTCTACTATTAATTATTATCGACCGATTGTCTGGCCTGTTGAATGATGATAATGATGAAGATAATGGTGAAAATAGTCCCCTCTCTCCGTTGCCAAACGTGTGTGGCTTGCTCTGTATCATTTAGCAGAGATGTGACATGAACGTGTCCTTGTGGCAGATGTTTGTGGTTAGTTGAAAATGCCTTGGCTCTTAAGAGTAGACCTCCTCCTCCTACTCCTCCTCTCTCCCTCTCTGCCTTTGTGTGTCTATATACTCCGCTATATTCGACTCACTCTTCCAGTCGCGGTTACCGGGCGTGCGGTTGCCAGGAGAGACGCGCGTGCAGTGCGGTGTACAGTTTTAACGGCAGAGCGGCACGGGATCTACCCCGCCATTTCATCGTGTCGAGCCCTGGAATGTCGAGTAGCGGCTCGGGCTCTTCTTCGCGGAAGGAGTTCGATGTGAAGCAGATTCTCAGGATCCGATGGAGGTGGTTCGGTCACCCCGCGGTCCCTCCGCCTCACTCCCCGCCGCTAGGAGACTACTTCCCCGGGAGGAGAGCGGGTGGCAGCTCCGGAGACGGACCCTCAGTTAGCGGCTCAAGCAACTCGAATTCAAGCAGTACAAACCCCAGCGCGGGGAGTCACAGCGGTCTAGTGGCCAGCGGCAGCGCTGGGTCTAACCTGTGTAACGGCAGCGGCAGCAGCAGAAAGTTTGCTGATCCGGCTGGGAGTCGGGGCGGTCCGGGAGGAGCGGCAGCTGGAGCGACGGGGAGCTCCTGTCCCCGCTCGTTCAGCCAGCCAGAGTGCAGAAGCTCCTCCGCGGCGTTGTCGTGGGTCTCCCCGCCACCTCAACGTCGCTCTCGCCCTGTGACGAGCATGGAGCCCCCCGGGGAGGCCCCTGTGCCCCAGCTGGTGCCCGAACCACCCGGAGTTGATGAGGAGGAGGAGGCGGCCGCGGCAACGGCAACGGCAACATCGGCAGTGGCATGCACAGAAGAGAACAACAACCACCCGGAAACAGACTCCAGCTCGTGCAGGTAGTAGTAGGGGGATGCTGGGGCAGTTTTGTCTGTTCCGGAATTGTCAGGTGAAACTTGCGAGCAGAATTTCTGCACTTATTTTTGTGCACTTCACAAAACGCACACTTCACCGAAAAGTTTGAACAAGTGAAGAACTCCTCAGAGTTAGGTTTAATTTATCAGAGAAGCGTTTGCGAGCTGTAATTTGATGAACAGTTGTTATTTGGACTACTGTCATCTAGTTAGGCCAATTACAGGCTATTGTATTGTTAAGGTAAGATTCATTTACTTTGAAATAAAATAATCTGTTGTGGTAGGCAAAACATTAAGGAAAATATAGCTTTCCCCTTGCTGAGTTAATAGATTAAGAAGGCTGTTCAGGCAGCATGCTCCTGCCACTCTCAACATACAGATAGATTGGAAGATGATAGAGAAGGTGAGGGCTATGTACACTGGGTGTGGTGCACTGATTTCTTCCTCCAACCTCCTAATGAGGCTTCACCAGTCAGTCTCTGTTATTAGAGGATGCATACAAACACGAACAGATATTCACTCTTGTGCATATGGGATTTTCAGAGTCATTTACAATACGACTCCAGGGCTGAGCTCTGCATGTTGCTGCATACTGCTCTTGACATTTGTGTTGTTTTGTTTTCAGCATCAGAGTCTGAGGCTTTTATTTATAATCCTTAGGGTTCTGCATGCTTGTGTGCACATGCATGGAAGAATGCATTGCATCTGTGTTGCCATCCAGATGTAGTGGTGTGAAAAAGCATTTAAGTAATATTGGAAAACAAAGTAATTAAGATGCCATTACTACTCTTCTGTACTAGTCAGATTTATGTTTTATTATATTGCAGAAGTAAAATATGTGCAGTGAGCTTGTTTAGGTGTGTTTACTATACAGGCAAAATGCCTTCTGTTGTTCTCCGTGTTCCCCAGACACATCAAAATATCTAAATGGTTAATGGGGAACAATGCACACAGATGAACACACTATTAACACGGCTTAATCAGAGCAAAAGTTGATGCATATATTCCCTAAAAACAATTAATGTTTGATCCCTTTTCATTAAGTCGTTTTCACCGTAAACGTTTATGTTTCTGTGTGTGAAAGAGGAAACAGAGGTTTTAAAAATATCCATTGTTATGCAAGGCTTGATGTCATCTTCAGTGATGATGGGAGTCCGGCAGCGCTTACACGGAAAATTACTTCTGCCTAATAGTAGCGCATGCATATGTGCACACACCTCATTAGCACAGGCAGAGAAATTTTTTACTGCATGAGTCTGAATGGAAATGTATACGGATGCAGCCATGTCCTTGCACACATTATTGTTGCCATACCAACCCAGACATTAGTGTATGCTGCATACATGTGTAGCTTTCAGCATGTTTGTTTTGTGGTGCATGTGAGTTTGTTTGTGTGTTTCTCAATGCAATTCATCCTTTCCCTCAGAGAGCTCCTGTGTACAGTATGATACTCCAAAACACGGGTGGCAGAATCCCAAATGGGATCACAGGAAGGGACGCGCACAGAATCCCAGAGTGACTGAAGGCGCTGCTCAGCTCCACTCACCTCCTCCTCTGCTTTTCACTTTCACACCCCACCCAGCTTTCACCCTGTTTAATCCCGGTGTACCTCCCTTACTTACCCTCTTTCTCCTCCTGTCCCACATTCATCTCTGCCCACCCCTGGCCATTCATTTCCCCCTTCCTTTATTTCTCTGCTAATGTGTTGGGAAGTGAGCATATAAAAGAGACAGAGAGAGAGGCAGGGAGAGAGACACTGAATGACAGTTGGGTGAGTGCCCTTGCCTGGTGCAGGGGTTTAAAAAATCTGGCTTCATGGTGTTGAATTGCCCTAGACACACACTCTCTCTTTCTGCTTTCCTTCTCCATCTCTCTTTCTCTCTCTGTCCATATTGAGCTCTTGCCAGGCTCAGTTAAGGGGACTGGAAGGCAGCGTTCCCCCACTTCAAAGCCATCTCCTCTGGCAGTATTTAGCCACACCATTCGTCTGCATGCACACAAGCGCACACACAGACACAAATACACACGCTAGAGAGCAGAAAAAGCCAGCCAAAAAGCCTCCTTGGAGGGTTAGACCGGGAAGGGGAAGAGAGAAAATGGAGGCAAGGATGAATGTTGGGATGAGGTGGAATGAAGTGAGTGAGTGATGAGATTAGTTGGAGATATGAAAGTGGGAAGAGGAGAGCAAGAGCACACAGAGGCTGAAGATGAGCCCTGCTATAGCACATGATCACACTAAATGTGTGCATATACACACCAGGTGCACCTCTCTTCTTCCTGACAGCATGAGAGATTATTCATTTTAAAGTCACAAATGAGTCATTTCTCCCGTTAGCCTTGAGCTTCGCATTAACTGATCTGATTTGGTGACCTTGTTATGCCTGCCCAAATACCCAGCAGGTACGGCGCTCCACCTAAGAGTAATGTTTCTGTCCACTGACAAATGTAAATGCAGCAATCACTCTCCTTTTACCTCTATTTGGGCTCCATCAGGTGTTGATATAAATAAAAAGCCTTTAGCTTGAAAAATAGTTCATAATGTGCTAGTGCTATCAAAACCCCACACAGAATTGAACCATTGAATCTTGCATTACAACTCCAATCCCTCGCAACCCTTGCTGGGCTTAAGCATTCGAGAGTTTTGTACTTTCATAGACACAAGCTCTGAGGATTAAGCTGGTTTATGTGTGTTATCAGCTCACTGTTATTTACACATAAAAACAACCTGGCTCCATATGTAGTGGTTTACATATTCACCTAACAAGCGAAAGATCCCCAGCTCGATCTCGGGAGGAGACACAAATCCCTCGGGGGTTGTGTCAGGAAGAGCATCCGGTGTAAAAAATAAATAAATAACTGTACCCACTTTTAAAAAGGGAACAGCGATGTTTTTTTCTTCAACCCTGAAAGAGATAAAGGTCACAAACACTGCAATAAGCATTTTATTTAAAACATATGACTATTTATGTTGTTTTTATTTAATCAGTGTATATTTCTGTTTATTAAATGTCCATGAAGTAACAGCAGCACGGACTCTTTGCCTGAACTGTGCACGGATCCATTGTGCACGCATGCTTAGGCACCGCCCACAATGCCTGTTCTGAGTCAGGATGAAAAAAAAGACACTTTTAATTAGGATGCGGATTTTGTATGGCTCAAAAGAAAATGTACATAACTAGAAAAGAAAGAAATGGATAGATCAATTTTTTTTAAAATATACAGTTTATGTAGTATACAGGACTTTATAGAGGTTGATCAAAACAACTGCCTGCTACAGCTGAGGAAAACAGATAAGCATGTTATGATTCACCTCAAAACAATAAAATTCATAGGGTGGTAAATCTAAAATAGTGAAGGCAAACAATCTCAGGTGGTAATTCCCTGTGGGATTACCACTACAAACAACTCTCTTTTTAAAAAACAATCACACATTCTTTTGAGCTCATAAAACGTACATTTACTGTAACTTCTGTAAAAGCTTTTCATCTAACAAAGAAAATCAGAAAAAAAAATCCCTCTTCCAAGAAAGACAGACATTCTGTGAATGCTGGTATCAGCTGATGTGCATACAACAGAGGAGGATAATAGTAATACATAGCAAATGTGCATCAAAAATAAGGATCAGAAAAGAGTTGCTGAGGTCCAGTGCTAAGTGCTTGTCAGACCCTCTAATACCTGGAAATAGGACGTGCTAAACCTATACAAGAGAATGATTCATGATTAAATAATCATAAGTCTTTCCATTTGATACATTTTGTACACAAGTCACATTCTCTAGTGGCTTTTCCAGAATCTGTCTGTGTATCTCTTTCTAGCGTTCTCCTTATTCATTCCTGAGAGAACATGCACGTGGAAAATTGTAATTTAAAACGGTTTGATTTGCAACAGCCTGTGCTTTGAATGCACACACACACACTTCACAGAAAAGAGTGGGATTTCTCTTCTAACTGTGGAGTTGAATTCATATCATCCTTGGAGTATCAGTTTATTTTTATGTCTTTGTGCTGCAGGGCCGGTCCTGCCACTTCTCTTGTTAAATTAAAAATTGAAGTACAGTACTGGCTCTCATAAATTAAATGCTGGTTTGGGAGCCGTGATGGCTGATGATTCACGGGATGGCTCATCTCTGACAAACACATGCACAGATAAACTCAGCAGTAATGTTGAAGCCTTCCTGGCCCACAACCGTCCTCTGTCTCCTGTTGTTGGTATAGATGCAAGGAAGCTGGTTGCCATTAGGGAGCAGAGTAAATTACTGTGTATCCTATGGGCTCAGCTCCCGTAGCTATTTAATTGGCAGATTTTCTTTAAAGAGGGCTAAATTTATCTGGCCATTTACTCCTAGTAATTGAACCATTAAAGATCTTTTGTCTGCTTCTGGCGACATACAGTAACCTTGTTAAAAAGTAAAGAAGAGAGGGAATACGTGTGAGAGAATGATATAAATGTGGTGCATTAGAAGACAGAACAGCTGGCGTAGCTCTCTCCACACATCTGTCTCTTCGTTCAACAACAAATATACTGAAAGTTTCTGTCTCTTTCTCTTTGTGTCTTTGTCCGTGTGTGTTTGTTGAATGGTTGTCCTTGTCTGCGTGCCACTGTGTGGGCGCAGGACGTCCAACAGCAGTGCCACACTCTCCTCGTGTGTGTCGATGGAGCCATGCGCATGTCCGGAGGAGTGCATGTTCACTGCTCTGTCCCACGCTGATGTCACCTTCCGCAAGATGGAGGGCTACCTGCGGACCAGACAGCTGTGTGATGTCATACTGGTGGCTGGAGAGAGGCGAATACCTGCTCACAGGTAGGAGCAGAGGAACACTTAAATGTCAAAGACTGTGATGGTATTGGGTATTGTCATTAATGTTTAAGACTCAATTAATGTTTAAGCCAAAAGGAGATTCATAAATCGTGAAAACACAATTGCCCAGGAGCCTACATGATGTTTTCTATGATACAAAGTAAAAAAATCTTTACAAACGTAGAGAATTTTTCCCATCAAAATGCTGATTCTTCCATCGAGTGGTCAGCAGTTATTAAGACATTATTACAGTATATTATTATTATTATTATGAGTAAATGAGTACTTAGTAGTAATAATCAAGGAATGGTGGCTGTTGGTGATGGTTTGTAAGTGTGTAATCAAGTTGCTCATTCAGTTCCCAAATGCAGAGACTGGGGCATTTCTGAAGGTTAAAAACCATATACCATATTGAATAAAGCTATAGTTTACCTCCACTCTTAAAAAACACAGACACACACACATAAATGTTGTGGATGGCCGTAACATTGGGCGTAAATGAAGATGAAAACCCAAATAGCAGTGAAGTTGAGCTACATCCACATGGAGGGATTCACTCATTGCACATGTCTGTGAAACTGACAGCAGCACCCAAGTGGACATTTCAGGCTCCAGTTGCCTAGGTAACCCACTAACGTATTTACTACCATGTCGTATGTCAAACAGATATCTTGCACTACAGATATTGGTAGTCTCTTCAATCACTCACTTCAGAGTCATAGAAAGTGTAAAGCATGGGTGTAGCTTCCAGGTCAGAAAAATGAAGTCAGTACCTAAAAATCTGCATATTATCTTAAAGCCACCAAATACTGATGAGAAAATGTTTTCCTGCCTTAACCTCTGTAAACACTCGTCTTACTGAGTTTATGGCCACAGTCGCTCGTTTGTGATCATACTGGATAAAAAATTACGTTTGTTTTGGAAAAAAGTGTCATTTGCCAGTCAGCATGCAGCTTCACAGTGAGAACCGCCATTTCTCATCACATCTGGTTTCCTCCGACCAAGATGGCGACAATAGATACGACCATCTTGACGTTTCAAAACAGGATTTCAGAAACCGACCAGTTTACTGTTCACCTGTTAAACTGTATTATCAAGATTGAGAAAAAGGTTATCTCGGTACATGTCCATTTTCATTCTTTTTTCCATACATAGTTGCTTGAATTTACAGAATGTCATTGGCTTTCTGTTACAATCACAAGTTGAAAACAACAAACCTTGTAAGGTGATTAATAAGCTTTTAATTACCATTACCATACAGTATAAAGAGATAATGCATTACTAGATCCCCTGTATTGTTACCTTTAAAGTAAATGGAAATGCTAAGATCGTGGATGCATTAGCGATGTAAGTTGATGGTATCCAAATTCATTCAGTCCATTCAACCTTGATAGTACTGTGATTCTGTTTGATCTTAAACTGCAACCTTTTGTTCGTCTAATGATGTATAGAGAAAAAAATCAATCCACCCAGCCACCCATCCATTAAGTCTAATTGTAACAAATAAACCCTTTGGAACAAATGTGCACATCACATCAGATTTTGTGTGAGCCAGCACAATCAGGTGTATTTTCTTTTTACTTTCTGTGGCTTCTAGTTACCACATCGTTGTGAAGCTCTCTCTGTGTGGACACAGCTTTAGGCTAGCTGAACTGTAACAATCTGCCACTCCATGGCTTGCTATCATTGTGTTTTTAATGTAATAATATATATGCTAATATAAAAGCTTCCCAAGCGGCCACTTCTTAAAGATTAAAGGTGGAGGGTGAGACTTCTCGTAATAAAAGAATCCGTTAAAAGTCAGTCAGTAAAGTACAGCACTTGCAGGTAAATGTGTTATCGTGTAATAAAGAAGACACTGAAAACAGACAAAACTTTAGCCAAGAGAGTGTTTCAGATTATTATGTTATCCTCAAATTATTTAGTGTTTCGGATTATTTTACTTCCAAAAAGTTCTGACCTTAATCTTCATGCTAAAATCTTTGCTGACGATGAATATTTTTATAAGCAGTACTGGTGTCTGGGACATTGTGAGCCTGATGGTTGGCACGGTACCTTTTTTAGTAGCTTAGCTTAAACAATGGTGCTTATTTAAAGCTGCAGAGAACTAGAGTGACAGGCTGAATAGTTTTTTTGGACTCATGTCAAAGTCACTAAACGGTTGACAAGAAACAGTGTTTAAAAAAAAGATGAGAGCCTCTGCCAACACAGTGGACCCGGCAAAAGGGTCGATGCATCATCTGCTTTATAAGCAGATTGTGCTGACAAAAATTTGTCAACAGACAGACAAGGCGAGAACACCTGCCAAGGTGCTCAAAAGTGCCTTTGATCCCACCTCAGTTTGTATCTCCGGGACGCACAACAATACTGCAGCTGGAAATAGTAATTCTACTATCACACACATGCTGCAGTGTTATAATTAACTCCCGCGTGAAGTGCTGACACATGCACCACAACATCTGAACACGTGCATCTACACTCACATACACACAGACACGATGACACATGCACTGCACGCGCAGGATTTTTGGAAAGAATCTCAAACAGCCGAACTCAGATTTATTTTTGTTGTACCACTGTATGCCTACTTGATATATACCATTGTCTGTTTGAATCATGCATCACACAAACACACGCATCTCCTACAGCACCCCCCCACTCCCAACTTCACTGCACCGTCGCTGTTACTCCCTGGGCATATGGCCACTGGCAAAGCAGCAGGGTCCATCTGCAGGGATGAAACGGGAAGTGGCCCTCCACCAGCAGAAAGACTCCTTTTCTCTCCGTGCCTTCCTCTTCTGCCTCATTTGATTTAGTCCTCCAGGCACAGATGGTGACAAACAAAAGACCCTGCTGTACGAGAATCTTAATGCTCTATGTGAAAGAGTGCGTTGGCGTCTGAAGTCGTTGTACGTTTGTGTGTCGAAGTATGCGTGTGTGTGTGTGTGTGTGTGTGTGTGTGTGTGTGTGTGTGTGTGTGTGTGCCAAGAAGGCGGTAGGAGTAAGACATCTTTGTTTGAAAGTGGTTGTTTTGTTAGGGATTGATTTGTTATATGTGTAGGATAAAAGTGCTTTTCTGGGAGCAAAACATACACCCCCCCTCTCTCTCTCTCACTCTCTCTCGTCGTCTTTTCCATGTAAACAAACAAATGCGATGTACATGTTGAAAAGGCCACTTGTGCTGGATGTAGCTGTTTATCTCTTGTGGAGCTTGTTGCAAACAGTGCACTTTGAGCAAAACCCAAAGTCTGTGAATGTGTAAAAATGTTGAGCACAGTTGTACCTTTTGTCTCTGGGGCAGCACATTATCTTGCAAATCCACTGTTGTACTCTCACTGTAAGTGTTACCTTCAGTGATTTTTCAGTAAGTTTACCATTACCTGTTTTTGCCATCACTGTGTATCGATTAATAGGAAGGCAGGCTGTGGTTCTTGTTTGTTTTTAGTACTGTAAGAGCAAGGAGTCTCCCACTATGCTGATCCACTGTGTGGGAGAAGGGACTGAAAAGCCCTGTGGAAGAGCTAATAGAACAGGCTATGTGCTGAACTTTAACAGAGGGTTTATGAGGTTGGTTTTACAATAAAGACGTTGTCGAGGAAGACTAACTGGTGGGTTTTGCCAAGGTGCATCTGGTTAACCTCAGCTCTGTTAAAGGGCAATGCGCAGCTGCTTCCAGGAGCTTTTCTTATATGAACCACCCAGCAATGTCTGCTGTGCAGAGGATGTGACAGTTCAGAGTGGGCCCTATTCAGAGTATTGTAGAATGTTGTTGCTGTAATTGAAAAGTTAAGAAATCGATAGGCTTTTACAGCTTATCCCGAGTGTGATTCTAAGTCTGATAGTTCACTTGAAACCATGTATCCCATTAGGACTTATTCTCTGGAGACATAAAAGCCTGTACTATAAAATAATTGTGACAATCTGGACTAAAAAGATGGCTGAGTATGGACTTTTGAGGGTTGACCATAGATATGATTAGTCCACATTCATTAAAAGCAATTGTAGCAGTATTTGAAAGAAAAATGTGCATTTTCCTGCTTTTTTTTAAACCATCTGATAAGAATATGTATATTATACATGAGTGAATGAAGAGCTTATTAACAAAACTGCTACAGCTAAAAAGCCCAAAGATGTTTTTATAGAGGAAAAGCCCTGGACTGGCAGCAGAGCTACCAGATAAAGGTCCTTCTATAACTCTGTGTTTCAGTTGGTGTAGAGAAAAGTTGCAGCATCTAAACAAGTCTTTCTCACGACCCGCTTGTTATTTTTTTCCCCCTCTCTGTTTTTCCACTACTGTATCTCTGTACTGAGCAGCACATCCACACCAAAACACAAACAGACACAGTGTTCAGTTTCCAGCTCTTGCCCTCCTTTCCTGAGTCCAACTCATCTGTTTCCTGCTCTCCCCACTCTGGCATTTTGTCTTCTCTCCACTCTTTCCATTACACGTTGACACACTGCCTGTCTTGTCTCCATCTTCAGCGCAGTGCATTTGTGTTTGTGTGCAAATAACCTGGTGCTGTGTACAGCTTGTGTCGCTCACAGCTAGTCAGACTGAGACCCATGAAAAATTTAGCGTACATGTTTGTGTGGGTTTGTGTGTGTGCACCGGTGAGAGAGGAGGTAAAAAAAAAAAAACAACCTGACTAGAATACTGGCAGAACGACATCCTGCTGACTGTAGTGTATTTTGACATCTTTGTCTGCACAGTAAACACAGGCTCTTGCACACACGTTCACATAGCTCTTCTCTGCTTCAGGCTATCTGTCAAGGTCCCATTGTCACACACATTAATGAGATTATACACATTCAGTGCATGCACACACTCATGTTCAAGTACCCACAAATAAAAGCAACTTTAACATGTTAATATGAGTCAGAAATTTAAGTCACCATTAATTTTGTTTATTTTCTCAGTTATTCCTGAATTACAGGGTGCTGTCTTTGATGTCTGGTTTAGTCCAGTCAGGAGAATAAACTTCAGAGTATTCAAAGTTAAGCAATATAAAACAGAGCAAAGTGCAATTTCCTCTCAAAGCTCTAACATTTACACCAGATATCAAAAATACATGTCAGTGGCATCTTGCATCCTTGCCGGGAGATTTCATTTGCAAATCTGTCTTTAACAGGAAGTACTTCATATGAAATATTCACCAGTGAGTACTGTTGTAATTCGTCGATGTCCTAGATGTTTGTGTGCGTGTGTCTAACTTTACAGTGACATTAAAGGTTAATGGATTGTTGCAGAAGGGAATTAATTGTCTTCTTACAAGTGACCTTAAGATAATTCATCCATGTCCTTCGTCTTTCCATTACACCGGCAAACTTCTTTCCCAGACTCACCTGCCACTAAATTTTACATTGACCTTTTTTAATTATAATCAGATTCCTCTCTCTTTTCTTTCCCTGTCATGCAAACTGACTGCACACACTGAAAGTCCTTTATGGCAGGACCTGATCTGAAAGATTAAGCTATCAGCAGTCGACATATGTTGTTCGAAGGGAAAAATTACATCTTGAATTAATGTATACTATATAAACAAAGGGTGTCAAGCATGGTCCAATTCAGCACTCTGAATCGCTTTGCAAATTGTGATATTGCAGAGGAGGGCTTCACTTTTGACTTTATCTCACACAAGGATAGAAGGATTGTGTGGCAAGTCATTAAGAATGGATCATGAGAGAATCGTCCAAGCCAGAGGTCTGAATCATCCTCAGTTTTAGAGCCTTATTACTGACAGTCACTGTGCTGTACAACACCAAAGAAGGTTAGCTGAGTCTGGAAGCTGTGCCTGGGTATTTCTTTGAGAAATGGGAGTAGAGTTTCTTGTTTCTCAGGCAGAAATCTGACTCAATGTTGTTGAAATTGCATTTATTTTCTTCTTAACAGATCTGTTTGTCCATCATCTGTTTTGAAAATGGATGGCTGATTAAGTATGTTTTCAGAATGCAATTTTATATTTTTGTGCTAAAATTTTGAGAAACTAGTTTGTTTGTTTTTTTGCTTCTTGTAAATTATGCATGTTTTTGGAGAAACCCTCATTTACGTCTGGAGCTGAAAATTACTGCACAGCTTTTCCTATGGGTTACAGTATTCTTGATACAAGGACATTAAACATTTATCAATAAATAATGTTTATTGACATTAATAATCCAGTCAAACTGCGTGCTGAATATAGTACACGATTTTAGGTTGTTGGCAATCTATAACAGTCTTTTTTTTTTAATTAGTCAGTAATTAAAAAAAAGCCTTTCTAGTTCAGTTAGGCTCTAGAGTGATGATCTTCATGACAAGTTTTTCATTGGCAAATGGCCATAAACACATTAAGTGGTAAAAATAAACTTCTTTATTGTCAATATGTTCCTTGTGAAAATATCTAGAGATGCATAAATTAAATATACGGTTCACTTTTTAATCCTTACTGCAGAAAAAATGACTTTCTTCCTGTACTCTTTCCTGCATATATGTTAGTTTATAACTTGTTTTTTCCCATCACTGTCCTTCAGCCACCTTCATATTAAAGATGACAGCATTTAATTTGGCCTTTTCCATCATAACTGTTCCAGAAATCTCACCACGTGCTGAAATCTGACCTGTTTCTTTATTTATGCATGGAATTTTCTGATGAACATAAAAAAAGGTTAAAATAGACAAATCACTACTACAAGTGTACATCAATGTCAAATTGGAAGTTTTAGAAAGTTCAGAGTTTTTTGAACCAAAGGCAGAGGCTGTTTGACAATCCAATAAGCTTAATTTATTTGGAATCCTTAAAGTTTCTACTTAATATTTTATTTAGATGATTTTGTTTCCCTTTTCTGATGTGTCCTGACCCTTACGTCATCAAGGTCAAAGCTGTCCATTTCTCCATTACAACCATTCATCTTCTGTGACTGATGCCCGAAACTCTCCTCACAGGCTCGTCCTCTCATCTGTATCTGACTACTTTGCTGCAATGTTTACCAGTGATGTGCGGGAAGCCAAGCAGGATGAAGTGAAGATGGAGGGTGTAGACCCTGATGCATTGTGGGTCCTGGTGCAATATGCATATACAGGTACACACACACACACACACACACTATTTCTCAGCAGATTTCTCAACAGGTAGTGGTAGATTTCTATACTTTAGCTAGAAAAATAGGATGTGTACTTTTTATTATTTATGTATGATTTTTTAATTTAAAATAAGACATTCAATTGTCAATAAATGTACCAAATTCTCTGTTTATCATAACTGTAGCACTGCAGTACCATGCTCTTTGTTTGATGATAATGGCTTATAGCTCATGAAACTGATATCAAGTGTTCTTAGAATTCTTAGAATATTTTGTTTCCAGCCTTAAGCTCATTTGTCATTTTTAGTTGAGTCCTTCTCTGTACCTGGCCAGCCAACTTGGTGGACAGTCAAGCACAGTAATATCATGGACAGCATTTGGTAGTAGTTTTGGCACTGTGGGCAGTTTGTAAGTCCTGCTGGAAAAGGAATTCGGCAGCAGATGGATGCATGACGTGTTCTAAAATCTCCTGGTAGACGCCTGCAGTGACTTCATATTAGGAATCTGACAGTTGTAGCCTCTTTCCTACAGACTTCAGTGTGCATCTTGATGCACTGACACCAGCTTCAGCCCACTTCTTATGAATTTCTCCAAAGTTCTTGAATTAACTTTCCTCTCAAGCCACACTCATCCCTGTTGCTTGTGCTCCTTTTCCTACCACATCTTTCCATTTGAGTCCACCTTCCATGAATATACTTCAGCACATTCTGAGGCTGTAATGATCATCTGAGCAACTGTCGTGTCAGCAGTGTCCCCCATGACTGCGGTTTCACTACTGAACTAGACCAAGAAATACATGGTATTTATACAGTTTGAAAATGTACAAAAACAAAAGTCCAAGTTAAACAAAGCACTTTTGTTTTATGTGTATTGAATATAGAATATAAAGTTTACCTTTTTGAATTAGTTCACATAAAAGAGCTTTTCACAAAAAGGACTAGTATTTGCACTTTTAGTTTTAGGAAATTAAAGGGTGCTGAGTGTTCTCATTAGATTTATAGATTTAATGATTTTTATAAAGAGTCTATAAAAAGCACCAACCATAATCTAAAATCTATTAATTAATTAACATCTATGGGATGCTGTTTCTAGCTACTTTTACATTTTCTATGTTAACTAAATATTTAATCATTATTCTGTGTTAAAAAGATGAAAACATTTTTATGATCTGATTGCAGTGCATCTCCACATCTCTTAAGTAGATAAGATACATTATTTCTAGGTTTTATATTGTCTGCCTTTGCCATCTTTCTCTTAATCCTCCACTCTTCCCTTTATGCCGTCCAGGCCGTCTCGAGTTGAGGGAAGATACCATTGAGTCTCTGTTGTCAGCCTCCTGCTTGCTGCAGTTGTCATCTGTAGTTCAGGCCTGCTGTTCCTTCCTGATGAAGCAGCTCCACCCCTCCAACTGTCTCGGCATCCGCTCCTATGCTGATGCTCAGGGCTGCCATGACCTGCAGCGGGCTGCTCACGCCTACACTATGGTGGGTACAAACCCAGTTCACATCTATGTATACCGCCACTTGTTGTAGTCCCTGCACCAAAATGAATAAAAGAAGTTCCTGGGGAAATGGAGAGCTGAAATTTGTGGTGCGGATTTAGGTAGACTGCAACTCTTAATAGTGAAAAAAACAATTAAGAGTATTCTTTCACCTTTAACCTCGGTAGAGGTTTATTCAGTGAGGCTCCAGTCATCCTCAGCCTTCATCTTATTCTTGGTAACAAATTGGCTCCTCATTCACACAGCACCACACATCATTATTGCCACAATGGCTGTTTTTCAGCACAGAGTTGCTATGGTGACGGTGAAATAGCTCCTTCATCGACTTGATTATTCTTTTTCTTTTTCTTGTTCTCTTGTTTTTTTTACATGTCTCATTTTTCATCCAGTATCACTCGGTGCATCTGTCTGTCGGTTGCACTGGTCCTCTCTTTCTCTCTCCATTTCGCTCTAAGTGGATTATTGTTAATGTTTAATCTCAGGTAATTATGTCATAAAGGTGGCTTTCTTTGGGTGTGACTGTGAGTGTCCGTAATTCACTCTCAAATACACATTCAAACTCACAGAGCTTACAGGATTATGTCTCCTTTGTGTATTGAAGAGTGACTTCTACATCATTTCCCTTTTTATATCTTTTTTCCGCAGGTCGCATTTGATTTTATAGATCGCAGAAATATGTTAGATGATGTTTAAAATCTAATGAGAAGTAGGTTTTCAGCTGCATCTTGGAGCTTCAAATATACTAAATAATGAATCAGTTCATTTAGCAAACAGTTGTCAGATTAACTGATAATGGTCATTAATTTTTATCACATGTTCTCTTCCAATCCAGATCCTTTTCTGCAGCTTTTCCTCTCCATTTTTATCTGACCTTTCTCAAGCTGTAATTTCCTCCCCCTTTTTTCCCCATTCTTCTTGTATTCTTCAGACCCTTAATCCCTTTCTCTCTCCACTCAAATCCTCTCTGCTGTTCTTC
The DNA here is from genome assembly GCA_015052665.1 of Apistogramma diplotaenia. Lineage (NCBI taxonomy): Eukaryota > Metazoa > Chordata > Actinopteri > Cichliformes > Cichlidae > Apistogramma > Apistogramma diplotaenia. The sequence goes on from VOQJ01031199.1 coordinate 36,372, forward strand.
TCTTTTTTTTTTCTTTTTTTTTGCAATGCATTATTCAGCCACTCTTATTTCTTTTTCCCTTTTCTGTCTTTCTGTTTCAGTCCATTTCAACCATCCTTCAGTTTTATTCTAACCTTCTTTGTCCCCCAGGAGCACTTTCTGGAGGTGGTCGGAGGCCAGGAGTTCCTGCTACTTCCAGTGGAGGAGATGGAAAGACTTCTTACATCTGATGACATTAACGTGCCAGATGAGGAAACTGTAGTTACCTCTTTGCTAACCTGGGTCCGTCATGATGCTTCCACTCGGCAATCCCACCTACCCCGGCTGCTGGCTCATATCAGACTCCCACTGCTGCAGCCACAGGTGAGAGCTGCCAAGGGCTAATAGTCACATGTTACTAAAACACTTAAAATAGCAAGATTTTGCAAATAGAGATGCACAGATCTGAAAAGGGCCTTTCCTAAAACATCTGTGCTCATCTGCAACAACCAACAGATTTGAACACAATTCCTTCTAACCGTGAGGCGACATTGTTTACCACTGCAGCTCGGTGCCACCCGAGCATGTGGGAATAAACAACGTAACTGTTCAGATACTTGTACAAATAACTCATCATGCAGAACGCAATGAGAAAAATTGTAGATATAAAAAAAATCAACAGTAGAACTCACTGCTGTTTAATAATGAAAGTCAGAGCATTACTACACACACAATGTGAAGAAAATTTAAGGGATTGCGACCAAGCAGCTCATTTATCAGTGAGGCTAATCAGGAAAAAGGTTTCAGTTTACTAAGGACCATAAAGATTGGACTCTGGAGCAATGGAAAATGTCATGTGGTCTAATGAGTCCAGATTTAGTCTGTTCCAGAGTGATGGGTGCATCAGGGTTAGAAGAGCGGCAGACCCATCATGCCTAGTGCCAACTGTACAAGCCAGCAAGGACAGTTTTATGATTCGGGGTTGCTTCAGTTACTCAGGCTTAGATTCAGCAATGTTTCATGCCCAAAAAAATTAAGCCGTCTGACTACTTTAATGTACTGAATGATCAGGTTTTTCCATCAATTAATTTTTTTTACTTCTGTTATGGTGTGGACATATTTAAAGATGTTTGTGTCAGGATTTGTTGGGCTCAAATTGTGAAGGAGCAGTTCAGGGAGCAGGAGACATCATTTTCACATCAGACACCACAGAGTCCAGATCTTAACCTCACTGAGAGTCTTTGGGATTTGCTGGAAAAGATTAAATGTAGTGGCCTGACTCTATCATCAATACACGATCATGGTGAAAATGCGATTAATTAATATAAGTTACATTAATTAATTAATGCAACTCTGGATGGAAATAAATGTGACGGTGCATAAGCTTATTGAAACAATGCTACAGCGAATGTGGGTCAACATCAAAGCTAAAGGCAGTCCACTGAAATACTAGTGTCTGACTTTTTTTTGTATTCTATTGTTTTGTTTTGCTTTTATGTTTGGGTGGTGTACATAAAAGACAAATACATCTGATAATACTACTTTGTGTACCAGGATTAGACGTGCGACTATCTGACTGTGAATATTTCATAAAAGAATTTAGACCTTTTAGATCTCTAAATAAAAGAAAATTGCTCAATGGGTAAACATAAATTGATAGTTTAAAAATAAGTGGCCTGAAAAAGATTGTTTTTCATGTTTTACTTTCCAACCAGATTTAGATATAAATAGACAATGAGACATGTCTCTTGAAAGGCTGGTGAGCCACATACTGACCATACTGTTCATACTCAATATTATCCTTTTTCTCTTTGTTTTTCATCATTCTTTATCTGTCTCTTAAATTAGCTGGATGTGTTCAGATGGATCTCTGTGTTTCCAAAAAGAAAGTTGTCTAAAGATTCATTGTATTCACTGTTATCTAACAAAGAGCACTTTTACTGTGTTCATGCTGTGTTGTTGACCATTTCCCTCTGTGTGTGGCATCAGTCAGTGTTTTTCAAAGCTAGAACTGCATGAATATTTTATTGATTTTATTTATGTTGCTTATCTCCTCATATCTGTAGAAGCAAAGTACCATGTAGGAGTGTACATCTGTCTCCCCCCACCCAACAGGCTGCTTGCCAAATTTAACTCGTCCTCTCTTTCTCCTTTTTCTTCTCTATGGCCTCAGGTTATAACCTGTCTCTCTATCTCGATATCCTCCTCATACAGTTGGGGACCATAACCATTACTCTGTCAGGTGTGTCATATCTCCATGTTCTCTCCAGCTGGTTTAGCAAGTATCTGACTGATACTGTAATGCTGAGAAGTTTATATGCAAAACTTTACTTACTGCCCAGGGCTTTGGCTGCGCACACACAATCAGAAACACACTTTTTAAAACCTTAATTAACTGTGATATCTCTCTTAACTGCAGCTAAATTATCTGTTCTCCTCATCTCTCTCATCAGTAATTTCCCTCAGTTCTCCTCCAGGTCTTTCCATCATCTCTGCCTGCATCTATACATCGTCCTGTTTTTGTTCTTGTGCACTATATAGAATGAACAGCTCTGATATATGGCTTTGCCCTGGTCAGCTGAAAGTAGCTGTAACATGTAATCAGGGAAGAAGATAGATGGCAGAAGGGTAAAGTAGCTGAGTGGCAACAGGGCAGAGAGAGACTGAAAGCAAAAGAGACATAGTGCAAAGGGTTGGTTTTTACCTTTAACACTGTATCATGAGTGCCAGGCCCCCACCACCACCACCACCACATGACAAACTGACAAAATAATCCAGCATTCAGCATCCTCATGAGCTGTGAAATGCCAATAGAGTGAAACATAAACCTCACACTGACAACTGATCAATATTCATCAGCCTATTAGTCAGCTCTCTATCTGGGCCACCATGTTATTATTCATCAAGAGGATATCAATTCACTGGATTAAATCTTTTAATTCTTGATCCTTGTTACCAGTTATAGAAATTCAGATACATACTCTTGGTCTAATATTGTCAGAAGTGCATCAGTCTGACAGTGTGCAGCAAACAGCAGTATGACAGCTTGTACAATATTTGTGACCAGAGGAAATTCAGTACTTTTAGGCTGGATGACAACTGGCAGGCAGGTGTGATGGAGTATGCTGGCAGCTGAGCCATGTGTTGGTGTCTTCATTAATGATAATCACTGATTAGTCAGATGCTCATTTTCTTGTTTTAAAAATATCTGTCCCATCCATGTGTTTTAAGTTGCCTGATTTAAAGTTCATATAAATAATTATGGTTAATATAAAAAGCTGGATTTGTAACTCTAATTGTGAAACATCCATCTGTCCACAGTTTGCAAAAATTGCCCCCCCCCCTACAAAATCAGTCAGTATTTAATCAAGCTTGTAATCTAGAAAATAAAATATAAATGTAAGTTTTCTCCATGTGCTATCTCAGGATGCAAAATTGTCGGTGTAGACCAAGGACAGGCATCAAACGTAGATTCTTTTTTTCTGTTTATTCAGTAAAACACTTAAAAATACCAAGGGGGACATTTCTAGGAGTACTACAAGGTCATTGCATAAGTGAAAAGGTGCTGCAGTTATATTATATTTGTAAGCCAACTTGGCTCTGATATCTGACTGGTAGCTTAAATTTATTTTACATACATATATGATTGACAGAGTGTTTTCTTTTTGTTTATTTTTTAAATTTTTTTACCCACTTGTAAAGCCCTGCTAGACTCTTTGACAAAAAACTGAAGCCAAAAATGAGGAATGCATGCATTCTGGTGCACTGGCTTCAGATCATCCCTGATATCCTCCCACTAAGAATGGTGTGTCTTGGCACTTGTTTATCAGAAAATGGATTACTGCAAACCTGAATCAACGGAAGGAGCTGGTCACTCTTTGGTCTCAGTCTGAAAGGGAAACTCCAAAAACATGATACTTAATAACAGATGTTGTAAATCTTTTTCTAAAGAACAAAAAAAGAGCAAAATGTTTTCTGTTCTCTAGTTTTATTTCACCTGGGTCTGCCTCAGGGCCCCCACCCTGTAGGACATGCCCAGAACACCTCACCCAAGAAGCTCCCAGGAGGAATCCTTATCAGATACCTGAACCACCTCGACTGGCTCCTTTCGATGTGGAGGACCAGCGGCTCTACATTTAGCCCCTCCCAAATGGCTGCGCACCTCACCCCATCTCCAAGGGAGAGGCCAACCACCCTTCGGAGGAAGCTCATTTTGACCACTTGTATTCATGACCTTATTCTTTTGGTCACTACCCAGAGCTCATGACCAGAGGTGCATAGGTAGCTCAACTGGTAAATTGAGTGCTTCATTTTCACACTCAGCTCCCTCTTCACCATGACAGACCGGTGCCGCATCTGCAGTGACCCCGAGATACTTGAACTCCTGCACCTGGGGCAGCAACTCGTCCCTGAGCCGTAGTGGGCACTCCACCCTTTTCTGGTTGAGGACCATGGCCTCGGACTTAGAGGTGATGATTCTCATGCCTGCCGCTTCACACTCGGGTCCGAACTGCTCCACTCCAAGCTGGAGGCCACAATCTGATGAAGTCAACAAGACTGTATCATCTGCAAAGAGCAGAGACGAGATTTTAAGGCCACCAAGACAACCTCCCTTTAAGATAACTTTGTTCAGAAGCTTTCCTCCACTTGGCTACACCTAGAAATTCTGTCCATAAAAATTATTTACAGAATCCGTAACAACTCATAGGAAACGAGTCCGACTTACTGCCAGCAATGCGGACCAAGCTCTCGCTGCAGTTGTACAGTCACTGAATGGCCCGCAACAATGGGCCCGAAACCCCATGCTCCCACAGCACCCCCCATAGAATACCCAGAGGGACACGGTCGAATGCCTTCTCCAAGCCCACAAAGCACATGTAGACTGGATGGGCAAACTCCCACGCCACTCAAATATCCTCAAAGACCACCACCCAAGTCTGCCAATCCAGTGGCACTGCCTGAGATCTCCTCGCAATGTTGTAGAGGCATGTCAACCAAGACAGCCCTACAATATCCAGAGCCTTCAAGAACTCAAGGCGAATCTCCTGCCAAGGAGTTGTTTAACAACCTCAGTGACCTCATCCACAGTGATGGGTGAGTTATCCCCCTAATCCCTAGACTCTGCTTCCACTACAGAAGACGTGTCAGTGGGATTAAGGAGGTCCTCAAAGTATTCCTTCCACCGCCTGACTATAGCCTAAGTCGAAGTCAGCAGTATAATGTTCATCAATTACTTAAATTTTCACTTTAATACGTGAGTGTGCCAGAATTATTTTGCACTGAATGAGTTCATTTCTCATTTTTTAACACTAGAAACTAAACTAAATATTTGATTATAAACCAAAGTACTGGAAAAAGTAAATATACTGTCAGATGATGGCTCTAGATTGTCCACCCAGTAGTTACCAAGATACTATAGCCAGGCCTAAAATTGGTCAACTGCCTCAAAGAACAGCACTAAATCTGAAAAGGCTTAGATTTGCATATAAAAGTATTTGCATAGCAGCAGTGTTTGTAATGTGTATTTCATGGGAAGGGTACAGAGGTAGGGTATTCACAAAAAGTCAAGATGGAGAGGACAGCTAGTAAGAGCATGTGTAGCAAGACAACAGAGAGACGCATAGGGAATAAAAGATGTGCATAGCTGGAAGATGTGTGTATGGGAGTGTGCCTGTTTGTTAGAAGAAGACAGAGCCCATGCTGTCTCTCTCTCTCAAGCGTGAGCTGAAACAGAGAAGATAACACAAGTTTCTATCTGCCCACTGTGAGGTAAAGAGAGGACGGAGAGGAGAAGGTGGGACGCCTGCAGCAAGCTGTCTTATCTCGTCCTCCACATTCAATCCTTCACAGTGAGATGTATAAATACCACCAGAGAGGACAAACACATTTTTCTACATCTGTCCGTTTTTTTTTAAACATGCACACATGCACATGAATGGCTCTGCAAATAGGGTTCACCGTAATTTGTCCCTCAGTGATTGTATGCAGTAGAAGTGTGGGTTCACCCTGGTGTGTAAGCTGCTTATCCATTTACCATGCCTGCTTTACGCTCTCCACGTGTGGTGGGGAAAATTGATTTTAGATTCAGTGACCAAGTTGAATTATTGGAGCTGCATCTTATTTGTATTGGTGGGATTATGGAGGAGAACACAGAGAACAATGAGAGGGTAAAAATAATAATCTCTTCCATCTGTCTTTATTGTGTTTTCTATTTCTTGTACTATACCTGTTCTCTGTGATTGAATCTAAGTAGCTGTGTCTGAATATGAAAAAAGTCAAAGTCTGATAACCTAAAATGAATTCAGAATTCTCACACACACACACACACACACACACACAGACCTATCTAAATGTAAATCATGTATATAACCCCTCCCTTTCAGGGAAAACTTGATTCTCACCACCCTGCCTCTCACAGGCAGCGGTTTCCTCAGGATATGTTTTCAGGAACAGGCTGGTGGATTGCTGCAGCCCCTGGGTATTTGTGTGTGTGTGTGTGTGTGTGTGTGTGTGTGTGTG
>VOQJ01031199.1:42868-54480 GCA_015052665.1 Apistogramma diplotaenia
GGGCGGGTAGTTTGCTGTGGCCCCTGTGTGTGTGTGTGTGTGTGTGTGTGTGTGTGTGTGTGTGTGTGTGTGTGTGTGTGTGTGTGCCTGTGTGATCATAGATGAGGTTAGAGGGTATGGAGAGCTGATGAGATGTTGAGCGCAGATTAGTTCTGTAGTGTGTCAGATAATCAGTGTGTATGTGGTCTTGTGTGTGAGAGAACATTAATGGTTGTTGGTCTGATCTCATCTAATCTCTCAATGAGAGAGCAGCTTTCTTTCGTCTCTTGAACCTCCTCAATCAGGGATAACATCACAGCCAACATGGTCCTACATCCATACTGATGTATTACATGCATCTGCCCTCCATATAGTTCAGCTGCAGACGTCACATGATCCTGTGCATTGATGTCTGTTTTTTTTTGTTTTTTTTCTTATTTTGCATGTGTCTGTAGTTCTTAGCGGACCTTGAGAGCAACCCTCTCCTCCGGGAAAGTGTCGAGTGCCAACGCCTCTTGATGGAGGGGATGAAGTATCACCTTTTGCCCCAACGTCGGCCCTTGCTTCAGAGCCCCCGCACCCGGCCTCGTAAAGCCACCGTAGGGGCCATGTTCGCTGTAGGTGGCATGGATGCTACAAAAGGTACAACAGCCTCTCATGCTCAGATACACATGATGCTGTGGTAGATAATGACTGAGCTTTCAGTTAAACTGTGCCAAACATTACAGCCTCCAAAGTGAGAGTCAAAACACAGGTTAAAATAACACCTTTTTAAAACGGTGTCAACCCTAAACTGAAAATTATACAGTAATATTCATCATGGTAGGAGAGTAATATTTACAAACATTTTTTCTTTGATGTGGCTATGGTAATGCATAGCTATCACTTGACAACACACATAGTTATGGGAAAAGCAGTTATTTTAAATGAAATACATGAGAAAAAAAGACAAATATACTGTAACACAGGCGAATACAATGTAAACCTAGCACAAAAAGTAAATAAATTTGTGTTTGGTTGATTATTGGTTCTATGTCCTTGGAAAGCCACACTTGTAAGGAACATGCATTTTTGGGTGGAACGCACTATCATCTCAGAGGACAGAGTTCAGTACCAGACTGTGGAGCTATTACCATTGGTTGCAGAATCTCAATAGCCCAGTATAATTCTTATTTATCTTAAACTGAACTTTAGTGTAACCCAGGGTTGTCAAAGATCTGCCTACACCCTCTAATTCCGGCCACAAATTGATTTAAAAAATATAGTACAATATGGCCCTTTAAGTTACTTTTTTGACACGTCTATTGGACTATATTTTTGATATCAATTCGCGGCCGGAAGTAGGGGACATGACCAGAAACGGCCCACGGGCTGGGAGTTTGACACCCCTGGTGTAACCTATCAGCTTATCCGATGACTGAAACAAACCTTAACTCCTCTCCTTTTACTGCCAACCTCCCTTTAAGATAACTTTGTTCTGATTGGCTGCCCCTCGCAAACAGAAAATTTGAACAGCAGGTTTGTGGGACTTCTGTGCTTATAGCCAGAGCTGTGAAGAAAAACATGTCTGAAACAGGCTGTTTAGTGAAACCTTAAGCTTTTTGACTGACAGGGATTACTTGCACATATGCTGACCTTGTGTTTAGTATGAGTAATCCCCCATTAGAACAGAGTATTTATCACCAGGAACACAGGCTCACCTTAATATCTTAACAGATTCCACATTAATGAGCAGCTCCTTTCAATTCTGAATTTAAATTAAATATGTCAACAGGTTTGGCATGATTCCTCAAACTGTGAGGTATTATCAAGAAGGTGCAAGATCATATTTAAATGTTATACACAAAGGGAGAAAGTGTGAAAATGCGCAGAATTAGTGAGCTTCAGAATTCAAGGCACATTTTTTTCCCCAGGTGCTACAACTATTGAGCAGTATTGTCTACGTCGAGACACCTGGAGGCAGGTCGCCACCATGAGTGGACGGAGACTACAGTTTGGTGTAGCTGTCCTCGACGGACGTCTCTATGTGGTTGGAGGGCGAGATGGACTCAAGACGCTCAACACTGTGGAGTGCTACAACCCACACAGCAAAACCTGGAGCGTCATGCCCCCCATGTCCACGCACAGGCATGGATTAGGTGGGGGCAATTCGCTAAATGATATATTGTTTTATTTTAGAATTACGGCTTTGTAAGTATGAAAACAAGATAACTGAGATTATTTTTATTCATTCTTCAGTTCACCTTTTTTTTTCCTCGTTCGAGTGACCTACTTTTTTTCATAAATGGTCCAGAAGGAAATTTCTCACTGTGCATTTTGAGGATCATCTATTCCAGGAATTCTCATCAGCCCAAATCAGCTGAATGTGTTGTTCACCAATTTTATTAATTTTATTTTTGCAATTTGGAGGGTTACATGCTTTTGTTTGTTTGCTAAAAGACAGATACGCAGACATGGTTCATAAAAGGAGAACATAGTATTTTAGCATATTGTGAATTGTAAGTTATGAGCATGGGAGTCCTGTTTGGGCTGTCAGACCTGGTGTCTTACAGAACTTTTTGTAAACCTTTTGTGGCATTTTAATACTTTACTGCTCTTTAATACTCTTTTGCCCTGTCTCTCTCTCCTCAGCCCCAACCGGTCACGGCCGATGACTGCCCCTCCCTGAGCCTGGTTCTGCTGGAGGTTTCTTCCTGTTAAAAGGGAGTTTTTCCTTTCCACTGTCGCCAAGTGCTGGCTCATAGGGGGTCGTTTTGATTGCTGTGTTTAATCTGTAATTATTGTAAGGTGTTTACCTTATAATAAAAAGCGCCTTGAGGCGACTGTTTGTTGTGATTTGGCGCTGTATAAATAAAATTGAATTGAATACTTTTTAATTACAGTACAATTCAACATAACTTCATAAACAGAAGCTTAGAAGCACGTAACAACAGGCACACCCTGCTCCAGTGTGGACAAACCATGGCACAAAGATTTTGAGCACTTTGGTATAAAAATGAAGTTTTGCTCAAGAGCACTTCAACAGGCTGGTTTGAATCCATGTTTCTCATTTGAAGGGCCATGTCCCCACTCGCAGCAGAGGCCTGCTATTACTGTGACAACATTTGATAAGTCGTGCTGTGCTGTTTTATTGTGTTTGCGAAAGTGTGCAAGTGTGTGGACCTCGGCGGGTTTGCAAACACATCTGGCAGCACAGATGTTTAGACAGATAAATCCCCAGAGTACAGAGTTGTCAACATGCTGCTAACTCTACACGTCTGACGCCCTGGGTGTGGTTGCACACACAGTAAAAACTAACACCTCCTGTCCTAAGTGTGTGATGTTTTATTTGCTTGTCCTGGTTGATTTGGTTTTGAGAAGTGTTCATGATTTAGTCATATGTGTGTTTATCTTCTGCAGGTGTGGCAGTCCTAGAGGGACCCATGTATGCAGTAGGAGGACATGATGGCTGGAGCTACCTCAGTACAGTAGAAAGGTGTGAAAATACATCATACTGCTGTTTTATTTAGAGATATCAACCTGTGATATCATTGGGTCCACAAATGTGTCCTCCAAATTGTTACATAAACAGACAGGGTGTACCCTGCCTCTCTGCCTTTCAGCTGGGATAGACTCCAGCCCAGTCTTTTCTTAAATGCTGCGTATTTATGGATAAGGCTGCGGTCACACGAGCCTACAACCATCTGGCAACCGCTAGTTGCAAGGCGAATAATGGGTATTCCCTGAGCGGTCGGCAAGGGGTGCTGGAGGTTGATGGCAGTTGCTTTGTAATCAATTGCAAAAGCCCCACTTGCGCATTTTTCGCCAGTTACTGGAATAATTTGGGAGCTGTTTACTGTGCTGTAGGCCTGTGTGACTACGGTCTTACAGGTACACACTAATCGTGCTTCATGTAAAGCAGGACTCAGAAATTGGTCTATGTCTGTCAGGTGGGACCCTCAAGCACGCCAGTGGAGCTTTGTTGCGAGCATGGTTACACCTCGAAGCACAGTGGGAGTAGCTGTTCTCAGTGGCAAGTAAGTGTAACAGTTCCATTCACATATAGATTCACTCATCCATGTTGGGTCAAAGTTAAAATTAAGTGTATTCAATATTAGCATATCTGCTTTGGCACTAAATACAGCTTTAGTTGTTTGTTATAGAAGGACTGGTCCATCTGTACCACACAGGAAGCCATATTATTTGTTAGATAATTCTATTCAAAATACTCCATAAAACAACCAGATCACAAACATGTTGCAAAGGGCCAGGTGAAGCCTAGCATATATCCACTGGCTACAGCTGATGGTGTAGGGACACCTGTCAGGCTCATCCAGGTGGATGAGTTATAAGAAAATTCTCAGTTGTTATAAAGAAGAAACCTATCTATAGAGGTCCAAACTATTTTAGTATCAGGCTGCTTTAAATGCTTTTAAGTTGATCCTTTTTAACAGGGGAGTCTATGGGATTGGCTTGCTTTTGGAATCAGCCTCATGTGGTCATTAAAAGAACTGCAGTTTTTAGATTCTTTTTTTCTTCTTATTTTTTCCACCTCTAGATGCTTAAAATTTTAAACGTGTTGCTGTGGATGTTGAATATATCATAATCAGGGTACTTTGTGAATCCCGGTGGTTAAAATATAAATATATATGTAAATATAATAACAAGTTTTTAAAAAGTAAATGTAATGCACTAAAAGTGCAATGTTAAATGAAATACTCCAAAATTAAATATTATGTACAACATAAACGAGATATTGCAAGTGAAACATAGTCCAGTATCAGAAAGAGGAGTTGTAAAGCTTGATAGGTGGGAATGTCTGAATCTTTTATTCTGTATTTATTTGAATCACCTTAAGCAAAAGTGTCTGCCTGTTAAGCTAAAAGACAACATTCCAAGATTTTTAGATTTCTTAATGCAATTACATAAAAACTAATTTTATGCAACTTGCTGCAGCTGTAAACATACATAGCTTAACTTGCTATGTTTATAGTACATAGCTGCTTTATCTCAGGGACTCAAAGCCAAAACCATTTTGGTTTTGCAGAATATGTAAACATTTTGTCATTTGAGAAGTGTGAGTCCTGAAACTCAGAACTGATACCTGAAACCTGGCACTCTCTCTTGGTTTGGAAGATGAAGGTGTTCAGGTTATGCTACTGCCTTCTTCTACAAGACCCACTGGCGTTTGATACAGTAATGGAGAACATAACAATATTCAGTTACACACACAGATAAACATTTATTTAAATGTCTGGATTTAATAAGGCTTTAGGGCTTTTAGCTCCTCACTGGCCAGAGAATTGGAAGATATTAGAAGCAAATATTGCATGTTGTTTTTATTATTCAGGGCCTCAGAGATGCTACAGTGAAATGCTTTATAGATGCTAATTAATACAGAAACAACATCTAACCTTGCCCAGCAGTTTTGTGTGAGTGTGCGCGCACTGCTGTGTGCTTTGGTGAGTGTGTCACGTACTGTATGTGTTGTGTACTCTCGGAGCGCTTTGCCTGATGGAACTCATTACTTGCTTGACTGGCCCCGTTTCATTTCTTTCTTTACCATCCCAACTTCACATCCGTGGACACACACACACACACATGGGTACACGCTGACTGACTGCCCGGGGTTGTGTTGCACCAGGAGTGATGGCTGATTGATTTTGCTCACCTCATTTTGTTCCCAAAAAAACCTTTACAGCACACACACACACACACACGCCTGCTTTCTATCTTGTACCATCTGCTTCAGTGTCACTAAATTGAAAAGGGACTTCCAGAGTCCAGAAATGTTCAGAGGGATAACACCGTCTTCTCTCTTCCTCAGATTGTATGCGGTAGGTGGTCGTGACGGCTCATCCTGCCTGCGTTCAGTGGAGTGTTTCGACCCCCACACCAACAGGTCAGAGACTGGGGACTTCATCTGTCAGTAACTAATTGCTGTCTCCTGCTTTGTTTCCTGTCTACGCGTTCCTTTAGTGAAGCTCCTCTTCCTGTAAGGTTATTTACCCAAAGATCAAAGGAGACTACTAACCCTCACAGGATGTTAGAACAAACAAAAATGAAAACAACTTTGGTTTATCAAGTACTTTCATTAAGGTGTACTGGAAGGGCTGGAAAGAGGCTCTGGTTCTTACAAAAAAATCTGTTCACATTTTTCAGGCAGTATTTTCCCTTTTTTCTCTAAATCTCCATTTACAGGTGGAGCGGTTGTGCACCTATGGCTAAAAGGCGTGGAGGTGTGGGTGTGGCCACGTGGCACGGTTTCCTGTACGCCATCGGAGGCCACGATGCTCCGGCGTCATCCCTGGCATCTCGGTTAAGTGACTGTGTGGAAAGGTGAGCTCACATTTACAAATATGTTTGCATGATTAAGTAGATGTGAGAGGAATCATGGTGCACATTACACAGCGTGTTTGATTTCAGATATTCTGAAGTATGTAATGTGTACTGTGTGCAGTGACTGTGTTTGTAAATTAGTGAAAAGCTTTAAGTGTCTCAAATGATATTTGCATGGTGGATAATTATTACTCATTAATCTTGCTAATGAAAATACTAAATGGGAAGCGAGTGTGACCTTTATTTGATTTTGTATTTTAACTTGGCGCAAGACGACTCCATTCCAGATTTTGGTCGGTGAGCAAAGGTGTGAGCTGAGATCTCTGTAAAGCTGCGCCAGTATCATACCTGGCAATCTCACAGTGAGGACAAAACTCTGGGAAGTGACTATGCACGACTGGTTTGCCAAGCATGTAAATGACTGGAACAAGAAACCGTCATTTCTGTTTTGTAGGAATTAAACAAATGAGACGGAACATAATGAGTGAACTGTCGGGGTGCTGACGGTTACGTTTGAAGAGCTGTTTTCCTTTGCTTCCAGTATTTGTACTAAGCTGAGCTACTGAACAGACGTCACGTAAAGCTAAATATAAAATGTCGAACTACGAGGCAGAGTTCAACAATTTGTTGATAAACAGAATTTGTTTTACTCGATCACTTACTGTGTAAACTCCTGTGCGCAGGTATGACCCTCAGACAGATGTGTGGACAGCTGTAGCCCCCATGAGCATCAGCAGAGATGCCGTAGGTGTCTGTCTCCTTGGTGACCGTCTGTATGCTGTGGGCGGGTATGATGGGCAGGTGTATCTCAACACTGTGGAAGCTTACGACCCTCAGACAAACGAGTGGACACAGGTAGTGTATACAGACAGCACAGCAAATCTGCGCGTATGCATCAGCTCACATGTACACATGCACAGTGATTGCATTTCAGTAAAAGTGTGTAGTAAATCGCAAATATACAATCAGTAAATGAACTGTTTAAACACACCGTAACAGTTTGACCTTCCTCCTGCTCCTCTGACGTATCTTGGCATGTTTTCATCGTTATGTAAATGTGTGTTTTCCTCCTGCTAATATTGTCCTTGCTGCCGGAGGTAGAGGGGATGTTTCAAAGTTGAGTGATCTCGTTCAGCAGCTTTCACGAGTCTCTGTTGCTCTTCAGTTTATACCCCATCTCCCACGTAGCCTCAGAGGATTTCCAACTTTGGCTGGCAGATTTTCTGTTAAAATCTGCCATTTTAGAGACACGCACCATGCTGAGAACAAGAGAGGAGTGGGAGGAAGGAAACAGAATACAGGGAACTGCTCAGACTGGCAGGGAGGGACGAGGACAAACTGAGATGAGAGGAGAAATGCTGAGACCATTAAATGTGTCCCGTATCCACTGTCAGAAACCTCAGCAAACAAATCAGTGGGTGGATTGTCAGTGCTGTCCTGGTGGCATCACTTGCACTGTTGGCTTTAGCATAAATCTGTCAATCTCAACACTGCCAACAAAGATAATATAGGTGCTAAAATGAGGCTCAGTTTGGGCTGTCTGTGCAGTAGCAGTGATTGCAGGCATAAATACTGAAGCCTCCGCTTCATGGAAGTATCTAGTTTTATAAAGCATGCTGAAATCCATTGTGTTCAACATAAAATTGGAAATAAATAACCATGTATTTTGATATAAAAACTCAAAATCAGAACCACTTTTTTTTTCTTTTTTTTTTAAAGATTATGTGTTATATCCATGTGCAGTCACTTGTTGTTTGCCCTTGTGAGTCTGTTCTGGGACCTCCCTCCCATTCTGTACATATACATGGAAGTGGGAAGAGACGCAGCAGCATCTCAGCACAGAACTCTGCAGGTTTAAGTGAGAAACAGCACAACTGGGGGTTGCAAAGAGGCTTGCAGAGGCAGCAGCAACTGAAACTGGATGGATGGATGGATGGATGGATGGATGGATGGATGGATGGATGGATGGATGAAAATGTTGACATGAAAGCAGTGATTTTCATTTATATACAAACCATAGCTGTGACTGTGTTACTTATGTTTTCCCTGTTTTCTTTGCAGGTAGCACCTCTCTGTCTAGGCAGGGCCGGCGCATGCGTGGTGGCTGTCAGACTCTGAAAACACAAACTCATATAATAGACGGCAGACAGACTGCACAGCATGGCTCAGAGACCCTCATCTTTACCACCGGGGACACTACAGGGACACTGAGAGGTCTCTCCGGTCACACCAGGAAACAAGATTGTTTGTGAACACTGGTCAGGTCTCACGCTTCAGCAAAGTCACATTTTACTCTCTTGTAATGCCGACTAATCCTTCTGATTTTAGGGAGACTGGGGTTCAGGTACATGTCAGTAAGTCTCTGATAAAGTTCACACATCCTGATACTTTGTGCCACAGAAGTGAACTGCCAGAAATACACATGACAGAGAGGAAATCTGCAGTGTTTATCTGAGCTCAACAGAACAGCTGTCCCACACATACTGCATGTGTGCGTATAAATCTACATGGCTGCTCTCAGCTCCTGTTTCTGCTGAGTAAAAAGTAGAAGACAGAGAGAGATTGTCAAAACTGCCTCATCATGTTCCACTCTTGGTTTTTCCTAACAATATCTGATGGTGTGTACTGATGCTATTTAAAGATATTCCTTATTATTTTTATGCTGCAGTTGGCAAGTGCTCTTCTCTTCTGCTTTTCCCACCGTTACCCGCTGACAGATAAAAGAAAGACTTTTGACATAATCAGCACAACCTCATGAACAGCGGTTCTGCGAAGAACTACAATTTTCATGCAAAAACATTTCATGCTTCATCAAATATTTCAGCGTTTATGTCTTCCATGTTGCATCAGCTCACATCTGAAGCCTCTGCACGTTGTGGTATGAAATTCACTGCAGCTTGCACCCGAGGATTGTCCAACTTCTTGGTTTGTCCTTTGTTTTGCCATTTTCATCTAACTGGGATCCATTAAGCAGGATATTTGGTTTTAAAGTGAGTGTTATGATATGGGTGATAACACTGTGGACCTTTGTTGATCCCTGCAGGAAAATTATGTTTTCAATTTCCTCCAGAGCATAAGGTCAGCTATTTACAGGCAAGGTCTGTTGAGCTTTTCTCTTCAGCTTCCTTATTTTGCCTCCACTGTAGAGGTTTCCTCATTTACCGTGCGTGTGTGTGTGTGTGTGTGCGTGTGTTGGGTGTTCAGAGATTGCAAAGAGTGTATTTTTATCTCAAATGAGAATCTTCCCCTCACCACATCTTCAATTCCCTACTGCTTTCTCTTCATCCCCATTTTCCCATTTCATCACCATGCGTATACACACACACACACACGTGCGCGCGGTTGCATGCACCGCTTCACTTTAGAGCCCAGAAATTTCAAGCCCAGAAAAATGAACAACAGACCACATAATGAGACCGTGAATTTAATAACGTTGATTCAGCCGGTGCCGATATTTTGTTTGATGTGGAGTTCAAAGCGTTATTAGATTCGATGCTACTGTAGACAAAATATAAGACATGAGGGGAAGACGAATGCCGTGGAACAAACTCTGTGTCAGGAGGCAGAATGCAAAGATTCTGACTGCAGAACAGAGTACAAAAATTTAATGCTGTATCCTTAACCGTGCATTTCCTGTCTGTTCCCTGTTGGTCAGCGTGTGTGTGTGTGCGCGTGTGTGTGTGTGTGTGTGTGTGTGTGTGCGCGCGCGCGCGTGTGTGCACGTGTGTCCAGTGCAAAGCAAGAAAACTCCTGACAGCGAGAGGCAAAACAGGCTTCCTCTCTGAACTGACAGATGTAGAGCTAATGTAGCCCCCAGGATGCACTTTACAAACACACACGGACATATCTCGTATACACAAAGACACACTTAACCACACAGCTGAAAGCCAAGTGCCCCAGGAGCCAGCGAAGACTGAAAAGCCGCCCAAATTTGCCGGCTTGACATCTAAAAAGCAGAGACGCGAAGGCTTGCAATTCCCCACAGCTGAGCTGATGTTTATTCAAGCCTAATGCACTGCTGCATTATTCTATTTTCTTCCCCCCCTCAAACCTGCCTGGTGTTTATTTAGAGTAATTCTCTTTAGATCACAGCAGAAGAAGTGTGTCATCTCCATCGTGTACTGTCGTGTGATTTCAGCGAGAGGTTAAAAATAACATAAAACACATTCCAGATCTGACTATAACTGTATATTATGTACATAAATAAATATAAGGTCTGTATGTAGTCTTACTGCATTATGATGTGTATGTTATACACTTCCCGTTGAATATGCTGTGCGTTATCGTGTTTGTTTTTGTAACATGAATTCAGATGATGAAGAGATGTAATAAAAACAGTCGGTGGGAAACGACACAGCTGCTCATCTTTTACAAAATACATTATGTATGTACAATATATGCTGCTGTAGCTATCATTGGTCTTTTATACATTAAAGTCAAGATGTGATTTACCACTTCCTGTGGTTTTTTTCCCTGTGTAACAGAACCGTTTTAACAGCAACCGCTAATCATTTTTATGCTACAGATGTTGCAGCTGGCAGTTTGCATTTGTCACATTCACAATAAATGCCACTGTGGTGTAAATTTGGCTCTTATCTCTAACAGCACCCCCGTCGGTGCAAGCCTAGCCAGGGCCTTTGCAGTTTTGAGGTTTTTTGTGAAGGTTTTTGGCTGCTGAAGTGCAGTTCTGAATTTATTTTCTGTGCCCGGAGGTTAATATGAATCCTCATTAGTCTTAAGTGCAGCTCCTCAAATGTAAAAGCTAAACACTGAGTCATGGACACTGCAGGTGTTTGAGGCGCTCGCAGAGCGGAACAAGTGGGCAAGGAGGAGGAATGGGTGCAATTTATAGATATTTTAGCCCCGGGGACAGTGACCAGTAGCCAGGTGATTCACTCTGATATTTATTGCAGAGGGAGCTTTAAATCATAAGCACTTCTGACAAACGGCTCCCGGTGGCATTCAGAGATGATGCTGGTGACCTTGTCTTGCCGCTTTAACAGCACCTGAGTCTATTCCACCTGACAGCAGCAAGAGGGAGACACAAAGTGCTGGTCTGTCTGACTGCATGCTGAACAGCCACATGTAGAAATAATCTGCGAACACCTGCAGCTGTCAACATCTGCATTCATCTGGCAGCATAATAAGGCAGAGGTTACAGACATGCTGTGCACTGAGACACAGGTCAGACCCACAAAATTCTATTTTTTATTCTAGAAAAGATCTTAACCTAAAGTCTTATCTTTTATGAGGCACTCAATAAAAACATTATGGCTTCTATAAGGAGCTGGAACAAACAGGAACCGAATATATAT
>VOQJ01031214.1:15382-26065 GCA_015052665.1 Apistogramma diplotaenia
TTTGTGGGTTTTGTTTTTTTTTTTTTTTTTTTTTTTATCTAGTTGAGTTATATGTAACGGATGACTTTTTTAGGGCTCTTTTCCCATCTGTAATGCTGTCTTTGTGTAGTATATCAGCATATCTTCCTTTCTGGGCCAGGAAACACAAAAGCACATCTGCATTCTCACTGTTGCGTCAAACAGTCAGGAGACTCTGAAACAGACACCATGTTCACAATAATTACAACACACCAATACAGATCTCAGCAGGCATTAAGAAAGAGCAGGGGGCTGAAAAAGCTCTATTTTTTTTTTTACATTTTCTAGTCACATTTACTGTTGGGTAATGCTCAAAGGGAAAGGGAAGAGATATATGACGCATGCACTGCTGCATTTAAGTAGTGGGTGAAGGTGAGAGACCGCAAACCAAAAAATGATCCCACTCCAGTGCTAGCTGCCTGGTCACAGCACGCACAGACTTACAGTACTGTATATGCATACTCTATATGCGGTTTGAATTTCTTTTTATGGTTGACATTTAATATGACCCTCATAAGGTGCCCCACATGTAGTTAGAGCAACGTCATAATGAACTTAAACTCCTCAGATTCTTAAAATCACTTTAGAATTGCTGTAAAGTGATCATTTAAGCATCAAGACGTTAAAAAAAAAAATGAAGTAAAAGAAGGAAAGAAAATCTCATCCAGGCACATACACACTCCAATATGTAATCATAGCCAGGAAAAGGAATCAGTTGAAGCCATTGTTAAAATAACCGTGATGTAATGTGCCAAGGGAGCTGACTTGGATGTGTATGTTATCTATCTGGAAATCAGTGAGTCTGTCAGCAGCATCTAACTGCACACTGCCACAGGTCTCTTTATTAAAAACCAGATGTATGCTGGAATTTATGCACAGGTGTGTGGGAGGGCCAGCAGAGCATTTATGACATGGTCTGTGTTTATCCACGAATATCGTGTGCGGATCCATTTGTAATTCTTACGCATGAGAAGCGCAGTCTGCAGACAAAGCACGAAGACAAAAAGGAAGCTGGTCTCCATAGCACCGGCTCGAGGTTGGGAATTGAACGTTCTCTCTCTTTTGCTGCCGTTATTACAAGGTGCACACTTCTGCCGCTTTAATGCTCGCATGTGTGTCGGCACTTGCGGCTTTAATTTTCATACCCTCATAAAGTTTGTAAACCCACACACACACTCAGTGTTCCACATACAAGAAATGGAATAATGAGAAGAGGGCAAGCTGTTTCAGCGTCTGCGTTCACACGAACCTTATTCACAACAGCTATACTTTGGAAGTGGGGGTATGTCTCTATTGGGAATTCACACCAACTGGCGAACAGGCAAATTCAGTGACACAACAGACTAAATGTCCCAGAGGCCATCATCTGTCTACACTAGCTTCAAAGTACAAATTACCCAGATTACAGAGCGGTGTGGTTGCGTGTGTGTGTGTGCGTGTGTGAGGCTGTGTATTTAGGTGTGTTCTTGTCTACCTGTGTGTCCACTGTGCACTGGTGCATATTGTCTCTGAGTGCCGAATCTCATCTCGTGAGTTTGTCTGAGTGTGTGCGTGCACATGTGCATGCCTCTGTATGTGTGTGTGTGTGTGTGTGTGTGTGTGTGTGTGTGTGAGAGAGAGAGAACATGCTGAAATATGTATTCCTGTGTGTACCGACTGGGAAGTAATAGTGGCTTTTTTTATCAGAAGGCCAGGTAGTAATCATGTTTCTCTTTGATCCCATGATCCTCACTGATCTGTCTAAATATACAGCAGACGTGTCCAGACACCAGCTACAGCTCTTCTAATCAACACCCTCACCTAGACCACTGTGTGTGTACACTTGTATATTTCAGAGACTTGCTGTCTGCCCCTGTACTTTATGATGTATATGGATAACACCTATTACTTCTATGTAATTAAATTTCATAACCAGTTTCATGTCTCCCGACATTTTTTTATTTTTATTGTTAATTATGCTATGAAAGAAGCTGTTTCAGTAGCGGGTACAGTCTAGTTATGCAGCTTTTATAATCTCTGAGCTCATGTGGCCGTGATTGGAAATAACTCCGATTGGCTGATGGAGTGTGGGGTGAATGTTAGTGTGACCTTGTGTGTCCTTTTTACACAGTGACGGGAAATAGACGAGTATAAGCTCCAACGAAAGCTATAATTCTGAGAGTAATACAGGCCAAAGGAGAGTACACACAGCTTCTTTGTCGCGCACGCGCACATACACAGTTTGCTTAGAGTAAAGTCCTAGCTGTGCTGTAGTAACCACATTAATTGGGTTGTGTAATTGTCTGGCAAAGCATTGTGGGAAACAGCCCATACAGATCTGTCCCTTCACCTCAAACCACTTTTTAAACATGGACCTATCGTCATGACAGTCCTATCCAGAAAAACGCTGAACATGTGTGTGTGTGTGCGCGTCTAAATTAATGTGTATGTCATTCTGTGATCCCCTTTTTGTGTGTGTGAGTGTGTGTGTGTGCGTGCGTGCGTGTATGTGTGTATCTATTGCTTCTTTAAGGGAAGTGAGTGTGGTGGCCTCCCATTCCACCGCATGTCGGCTGTGGTTCAGCTGTGGTCCACCGCCAGGGCCTGCATTTGGAACTCAGAGAAAATACACCAGGGGTACTCACTCTCGCTGTTTTGTGGACCCGTCTTTCATCAGTTTGTGTGTACATGTGTATTTTGGGTGAAGCTTTGAATGTGTGCATGTGTTGCAGCGCGCCACGATGTTGTACTCTCTGCCCCTGACATTTTTAAGGCCTTTTGGCCCCACGTCATGAGTGTGCGCTGTATTTCCAGGCTGAAGTTAGATGGCCGGAGTGAGGGAACCCATGCCGAGGACAGGAAAGGCGAGGGGAATAAGGAGAGAGAGGAAAGCAAGGCGGGTAATTGAAGGGTTGAGGATAATATTTAGGCCAAGGATGGCTGTTTCAGCGTGTTTGCATAACCTCCTTGAACTTAATATTTAGCCCCACTTTTCAGTGAGTATAGGGCATGTTAGAGCGGAATAGAGAATGATAGAGGGAGAGCGATAGTGAATGATAGAGAGGTCCAAGTCCACGGCGGAGGTAATTCTATTCTCTCCTCTAAAGAATTGCTCCTCTCTTTGATTAGGAAAAGAAAGGGAGGAGAGGAGTGATGGAATGGGGACTGAGAGAGAGAAAAAGATATTTCCTGTACAAGAGCTTGTGATGATCTGTTGGACGGAGGGTTATTATAATGCAGTGTGACACACAAGGTCATAAAGACGGCATTTAAATGACGCAATGCAGAAGGTGTTTCTTTGGTGTTTTCAACTGACTTTACTCACAGTATAGAGTAGATCTTAACTTTATCCTCATTTGCCCCAGTGCAGAAAGAAGACAAAAGTATTGAGAAATAATATAATAAATAACATAATATAATATATACTGTATATTATAGGCCAGACAGAGTCACATAATCAGCCAGACAACAGTCTCCTTTATAACATTGCAGCAGTACAGTGATGTTTGTTGGCATTTGTTTATGCACAGCTCTCTTATGGTCGGGTTGAGGTCTGGACTTTGGCTGGGCCACTGTAGCGCCTTGATTATTTTCTTTTTCAGCCATTCATTTCTATCACATGACCCAGTTTTGGCCAAGCTTCAGCTGTTAGACAGATGTCCTCATATTGGACTATTAGAATATGTTGTGGTACAGAGAAGTTCATGGCCGACTCAATGACTGCAAGGTCCCCAGGTCCCGCGGCTGCAAAAAGTACCGTCCTTTACAGCTGGTATGAGGTGCTTGTGCTGATATGCTTTGTTTTTGCCAAATGTGGCGCTGTGCATTACATCCAAACATCTCCGCTTTGGTCATGGTTTTTATTAGAGAGACTAGAGGCTTTCTCCTTTCAGCCTTTCCAAACCAACAAGCCATACTTGTTCAGTCTTTATAACGTTCATCATGTTAACTGAGCCCTGTACTCGTGTTGTTGCTCGTGGGTTGTTTGCAGTTAATCTGAGGATTTGCTGGGATGTCCGCTCCTGCCAACACTGGCAAGTGTCTTGAATCTTTTCCACTTGTGAAAAATCTTTTTCCCTGTAAAATGATGGACTTCATATTATTTCAAGATGACCTTATAACCCTTCATGATTGATGGGAAGCAGCAATTGCTTCTCTGCCTTTGCTGATGTCTTTCCATATTGTGTTAATACACGCCTGAATGCTCCAAACTGCCAAAACATAAGCTTTGATAGAGGTGATTACTGATTGATCAGTTAATCAGGTGCATTTGTTTCACAGCTTCTTTCCTCTTAATTCCTATGGAAGCAGTAATGCTGATCAGATGAAACAGCTTTCTTGATGTACACATTATGTATACTTTCATATGCTGATGCTGTAAAAGGGAGAGGCAGAACATATCAGTGTTTATATACTAATGCTCTTTTAAATCATTGCATATGCATGTATGTTAGTGTCCATCTTCTTACAGTAGTGTGACTGGAGCTATGCTACTCATTCTCTGAGCCCTACCTTTCTCTCAGATGACAGAATCCAGCTGCTGCATGTGTGTATGTGTATGTGTATCTGTGTTTGTGTCTGTGTGCGAGACAGGTAAGTTTCACACCTGTGTGGTACAGTATAGCCTCCTGTCTTGTTTCTTGTGCCTTGGGGAAACACTGCCAGTTAATCAGCTGGATGACATTAAAGACAGAAAATGAAAATCCCCTTTAAGCAAATGGAAAGCCCTTTTCTGCTATTAGTAGGACCCCTGCAGGTTTAAGGTAGAAGCTTGTGTCAAACAGCTGTGGCAACTGGGTGAGAAGCTCTGACTTATCTGATGTGGATTTTGTTTTGTTTTTTTAATCACACTGACATGATGAGGTTACACTGGCAAATCTATGCCAATGCATAAACTGATTGTTGGCTGTGGTCAGACAGGCTTAGGATTTGCACCAACACAATACGAGTAAACTTTGCAGTCAGTCCACCTGGCTGTTTTGGAAAGAAATAGTTCTAGCATGTACCTTTACAGAAAACCCATAACCCCATAATTTGAAATGTAGGTTGGCATCCTATAGACCTATCCAGGCTGACTGTCCTCCTTGGGCGTCGTATTTTCTTAGCCTGATCAAAAAATAACTGCACATGCAGGTTGCACATGCAGAATTATCAACGCATTTATGAAATGTGTGCACTGACCCGTTTCGTAGCCAGATTTGTCGCTTGCACCATGAAAGTGTAAGCAAATCATTCGACTCAATCATTGTAAATCAGCAGGCTCGTGCATAGCTGCATACTGGCACGCCCTCCCATTTCTCTATAGAAGAAAAAAGGCTTACCTCGGGGTGAAGTGGAGAGAGTGGATGTTGCAAGAGAGAAGATTGCAACACTAAGTAGGAGAAAGTCTGAAACTATAGTGTCTGAGGTGGATTCCAGAAAAGGCATACCTTTCCAAAGTGATGATGGTTAAGGGGGGAAAAAAAAACAAGACTCAGGCTTGGGAAAAAAATTGGCTAGGCTAAAGAACGAATAAGGAAAGTTATTGAAAAGCATCCATATTCTTTAGCAGTCATGGAAAAGGGCCAAGAAATTAGACTGTCAGATTACTATCCATCTATCACTCTCTTCTGCTTATCCTGTTCAGGGTTATGGCGGGCTGGAGCCTGTACACCCTGTACAGGTCACCAGCCTGTCGCAGGGCCAACACAGAGAGCCGGACGGCCATTCACGCTCACGTTCACACCTATGAGCAATTTAGAACCACCAGTTAACCTAACCCCACTAACTGCATGTCTTTGGGGTGTGGGAGGAAACCATTGTATCCAAGCAGACACGGGGAGAACATGCAAACCCAGATCTTCCAGCAACAGTGCTAACTACCACGCCACTGGCCTATCAGATTATTAAATCTACTAATGATGTGCTGAAGAAAATGAGAAGAACTGATGAGGGTGTGAGACAAATAACCCAGTCCAAGCATTCAACACACTTAAGAGCCGTCTGAGTCTCACTCATTGGTGCACAAATTGATGATGTTTGTGAAGAAATGTAACAAAAACCTGACACATCAGTGAGAGCATCTTGCACTGGGCGTCGCCTGCTCCCTCTGACACTCAGTTGAGTTTAGTTCAGTTCTGCTCTTTTTCATCAATATACTAGTATTACTTAGCAGCAGAAATATGCAGGGCCTGGCGCTCAACATTCATGGTGAAGACTCAGTGAAGAGTTACAGGCCAGGGCCCAAGCTTTGGACTGCATTCTGCATAAAAGTAGACATACCTTTTTGGCATAAACTTTAACACAGTTTGCTGTAAATTGCGTGCTGCTAGTGAATCACGAATGTATGAGTCAAACTTCTACAAATACTATATGCAATAAAGCGGGTCAAAAAATACCTGTGTACACGCCTTTAAGTTGCAAAACTGACAGTGTGCTTCTTTATTAAAATGCCAGTAGTAACTGTTTCACTCCAAAATGGGGATCGTTATACTGTAGGTTTGTTTGTAGAGTACAAATAATTTGTGCATGAAAGGTTCATACGCATGGTGTAGTCACGGCTTTGTGCTTATGCTCTTTCTGAATGAGGAACCTCGGTCCCAGTTGTTATTCTAAGCATTCCACCTGAGTATAGGTTCACACCTTATGCACAGATTGGAGACTGATGTTCTCATTCTGTACAGTAGAGTATCGTCACCCCCCATCAGGTTTTATGAAGCTCAGTTTGGTCGTTTTGTCTGTGTTCCTGTAAGAGAGACAGAAAAACAAACAAATAACAGAAAACTCATCACCAGCTCAGCTCAGCATTAAGGTTCATTTACATTCTTGCTTCTTTTTGATGTCAGCCTTTGCAAGTCTTTGTTTCAACACTGAGTTAGGATGCATTTTTCACCTCGTTTGTCTGCAGTCACACAGCCACCTGGTCTCCCGCACTCTCTGTCTCACGCTCTATCTCTCGGCCCCTCTTGCTTTCTGGAATGCAGTGGTGGTCGTCTGGTCCTGCTCATCTCTGGGAGCAGTCAGCCATCTCTCCTCGTCCCTGCTCCAACTCTAAACATTTGGCTAGTTTTGGCAGATTTGTTGATTTTTGTCCCCTCGTATTTTCCCTCTTGTTGCTGTAAAACTGATACATACTCTTTCAATTAGACTCCCACCACCACCCACCAGTCAGAGCACTAGTGTGGGAGTGGGGGTTAGCAGAGTAAGTGGGTTGTATATTTTATTAGTGAAGTGAAAACACACATAACCTGGTCTAGTTCTGGGAGAACCATCTGCTGTCATGGATTTTTCCTTGGGAAGCGCACCTTAAGGTTAGCATGTGAAGTTTTGCATCCTTGCTTGAAGCTCCCAATTTGCACGTAATGCTCTATATACTGTACATAAATGTATCTGCTCCAGAGGAACAAACAAGACAGTCATGCAAGTTTTATTTGTGGTGGGTTTGGATAAATCCTTCCTTATAGATTAAGATAAATAAAGGCTTAAATCCATTCAAGCATACAAAAGGAAGTGGATAATAGGTGGATCTTGCATGTGCCTGCAGGTTAGCTGCTACAGGTTAGCATTGGGGCTAATCCAACCTAAGGCAGCCAAAACTTGGACCTCATAAAAATAAATTTTACCCACATTTAAAGTTAAGACATGGATTTAGCATCTCAACTGGCTTTGCAGAGAGCTTACCAAATGTAGACGGAGCGTGTGTTTTATCTTGGACATAGACGTTTTTCCTACCTTCTTAGCTGTAAATAACACATGGCTCCGAGACCATAAATAATAGTGTCACTCAACCATGCCCCATTCTCATGTCCTCTGCTTGCTCTCACCACAGGCCTCTACTACTGCCTAGACAGGGGCCCCCAGACTTGTGCTGCACCTTTACACACCCACAATCAAGAAACCACCATAAAATGCCCTAGGAATGTTTCTGCAGAGCTGGACAGTTAAGTGGTGGAAAAGCATGATCACAAACTAGAAGACGTCATAATTGATGGTTTGGGGAACAGATATTAGTGGACTCCCCGTGTCCTTTCTAACAAAATATATCGCACATGGACATATGGAGATGAAAGCACAAATGCATTTATGGACAGGCAAATGCGTGCACGCATATGCAACACATGCACACACTGCACTTGGGGGTAGACAGTATTGATGGTTCCCTCGGGCATTGCACAGACGCATCTGTTTCTGTCCGACTGACTCTCCACACTCATAATTTCAAGTAAGTCATAACACAAATTATAAACACATATCCCTCAACCGTGACACCTAGGAATAACAACATGCAGTGCGCTGAGCTGATTTAGGGTATGCTGGGACTCCTAAATCTTTACCTTTGCTCCTTTCTTCCCTTCCTCCTCTCCTCTCCTTTTCTTCCCTCTTTACTTTCTCTCATGCAACACAGGTGGCACTCAGTCTTGTCAAACACATATTCCCTTTCTTCTGCAATCCTTCATCTCTTGCCATTATTTTTATGTTGTTTTTTTTTCTCCCTAACACATTGGGTATGGCATCCTTTTTCTCCAACTACACAATAGCTCTTCAGATCAAAAACTCTTTCTTTGATGTGTCCTTGTGCAAACGTACCCAGGTTTTTATGCTCACTCTTAACCCCGTCTTAGCCCGTTTGTCTCCCGGAAATCTGCCTGACCTGACAGTCTACCATGTGCCTCTATAAAACGCTCTGAGCAGCAGCTCCACCTCGAAGATATCTTCATCACCTCTTTTGTCTCCTTCTGCTTCACATCTCAACTTCTTCTTTTTCCACTTTTTCTTTCCATATTATCTTGAGTTTCCCGAATATATACACACACACACACACACTTCACATCACTCAGTCATGTACTTTAGCCATCCATCTCCCACCTCTGTAGATTCAAATGTCTCAATATGTCCCAGGGACCATGAAGGTTCAATTGGAATCACATGTTGTAGCCAAGCTGAGAATTTCACCCCTTATATATAAAATCAGTTCAGCTGTTCTGCAGAACCTTGCATTTTTCTCACAATACCAAAACTGTATTTGAGCCATGCGAGATCCTTATTTAAGATGCACAGCTGTCTGAGCATCGTGTTTATCATGTCAGCTAAAATACAGTTACCTCGCAGAGGAGTTTTCTGACACCAGGGATCCAGCAGTTGGATTTATATGTCCTTTTATTAGCGTACCTCGTGACCTTCCATTGCTCGGGGCTTGACTTTTATGAAGACTAATCACAAGTTTGTCATGAAAAACCATTTCATTGTCACCCTTTCAATTGGAGAGGAAATGAAGATAATCCTTTGTTTGTCTGGGAAAGGCCAAGTCAAAGTTAAGCGGGGAGTAAGACAAGAGAGGAGGAAAGAAAGAGGGTTCACCCACTCAAGATCAGCCAGCAGATAGAGTGTGTGCATTTCTCTTTGTATGTGGGATGTGCTTGTGTCTGACAGATGAATCCTGTCTTCTAGATTAATGTACGTTACAAGTCGGTTCAACAACTGTGGCCAAATGGCCACTTAAATTAGATGTGATTAAATACTCCAGTGTGATTCAGGTTCAGAGACTGTTAGTATTACTAATCAGCACACACACACACACACACACACATTATGCACACACAATCACTGACTGAGGATGTGGGACACAAGGTTTACAGGCAGACTAATCACAATAATGCCCCTTTTTTTATTGTTTTAGGAAGACATCGCTCAGCAGAATCCCGCAGCACCACTTAGTGAGCACCCACAAGGAGACGGCACTGTAATGCGCTTTGTTAATTTAGAGACTGGAAACGATTTGGCTTGCACTGAACCGTGGCAGCCACTTTGGTTCAGAGCTTTCATTTCTTTGGGCTCAGAGCATCTGAGGTTCAATCGGTAATTTTCTCTTGCAAAGTCGGTACCTGTGTTAAGGGAATACAGGTGTAATGGAAGGGACAGCTATTTCTGCCAAGATCTGCGATTGCTGCATTGCCATAAAGTCTGAAACGGTTTAATCTGAAGAGCTGATATGTGTATTGCATTTCTTAAGATGGACTACTTTCTGGAGGAAAAGTGCAACATCATTATTATTATAATTGTCTTTTTTTTTTAATCATTTAAAGACTCAGAAACGTCATATTTTTTCAACAGAGGCAGAATGACAGTTAAGCTGTGTAGATGTCCGTGATGAAATAACTCAAAGAAGTGGAGCGCTCTGCTTTTTCTGATGCATTCACAGATAAGCTTTGTCCGATGTTTCACCCATTGAGATTGTATATAATTTCATTCTTAATGGTGGCTATGTTATGCAGTCAAAGCAATAATAGTGTAGTTATTCATGTTCTATTTACCGTCACATCTTGACCCGAAAAGATAAAATTCTGTAGCTGCGTCTGTGTGAACTTAATCTTAAAACAGATACGTTTGCTATGAGGCTCCTTGGATGTGATTCAATGTTTTTGAGCTTCCATGTCTGGCAATGTGGTGTAAAGATGGCCATCCTGCAAGTAGGCTGTTAATCTGGCACGGTGTTTATGATCAGTGACATATTGTGCTGCATTCCTTGCCCATATATGACTCTGTTCATCACCTCTTCACTCCATTTTACTACCTTTACTTTGGCTCAGTTAAATAGAGTGAAGAGGTGATGAACAGAGTCATATATGGGCAAGGAATGCAGCACAATATGTCACTGATCATAAACACCGTGCCAGATTAACAGCCTACTTGCAGGATGGCCATCTTTAC
>VOQJ01031216.1:7421-18099 GCA_015052665.1 Apistogramma diplotaenia
TTGCTTTTTTTTTTTTTTTACCCCACTGCTGGGCATCCACGCTGTGCCTGCAGTGACTCTGTGCTCCACAGTTTGAGTGCTGCTGAAGACACATTTTCCTCCACACATCATGAAGTCAGACTTAATGATGTGGCTGTAATACAGCACTCAGTTTTGTAAAATTAGACACCGTGACCCGGTCAAATCGGAGATGTAAGGTTTCTGACACAAACCGTACTAAACTACAATATCGATTTACTTGAGTACTTCCCTTTCATGCAGCTTTAAACTTTTAAGATTTGCCACCAGTATTTTTAATTGGACTTTTAGCAGCAGAAAACTACACAAACAAAACAATACACCTCAACTTCAAATACAAAATACAAACCTAAAGTTTGCTGATTAATCCTGATGAAAGAGATTTCAGGGCTTTCAGTGTATCCAAGAAGTGCAGATAAGGGATATCCAGCTCAGGACTTCCTGTTTCATGTGCTGTTGTTTATTAATGCAGAGCATTTTTTGAAAAAGCTAATAAAAAGCTAAATTCTCATCAGATAATGGACAGACTGTTTACCTGCTTCAACTCTGGCTCAGAATAGAAACTAGAACCTTCTTGGTACCAAAACTCTTGTCCCTATAAATCTCTGCATATCATAAAACATAAAACAATATCAGAATTAACAATCTAATAGTTTTATACTACATCCCCTTTTATTCCTCCTTAGTAAAATGCACCTACTTTTGATATCTTGAGTATATAAAGTGGATTTTGGCAGCATGTAGTCAGACTGGTGTGTCTGACTGATTATGCGCGTTAGAATGACCGTGTGTAAATATTACTGACTTTTACAGATTCGAGTTTTTGAAAGAAAGAGGTGTGCCTCACTATGTTTCATTTCAAGATGAGGATAAATTATCTGCGGCTCATTGTCTCTTCTCCACATATGTCAATCATCTTTTGAATACCGATCAGTCAGCATTAAATCAAGTCTACTACTACCCTCACCCACTTTTTTTTCCACTATCTGCAAGCAATTTGGCAATAACAGAGAGAAAACAATTGTGCCTAATCTCTCATAAAACTGATAATCTTGGCAGTTTTAACAAAAACAAATGGGAACAATAACACTTCCCTGTAGAATGTAATTTCCAGCCTTATAACAACTGTGCGCCAAATCATATCCTGTTTTAAATTGAATTCTTTATCCAGGAGAATATTTGTCGTCTCGCCACGGCCAGCTTTGAGAAAAACACGCACTCCATGCACCCACATATCCAGCTTTTCCTTGTGAGTTTCTTATCACTGATTCTTTTGTTTTGATTCTCATTCCAAACCACCCCCTCGTTTTTTCGATTGCATCCGCTGACGTGTGTGGAACTCTGATCATGTCCTTATGGATTACGATGAACCTTTTCTTGCTTTTTCAGCGGGATCAGTGTTTCCTGTCATCTGCTCTGTAACTTCTGCAAATAAGACTGCACATCCATTTTGATTGGGTTCTTACTATTTAACCATGTCCTCTATTATTACAGTACTGGGCAAAAGCCTTGAATCACCCCTCTTCATATTTAGCTAAGAAAAAGGTGAAATATGCACAGTGATTTACTGAAATGTGTGCAGGCATGCATGGAAATAGATAAAAGGTAAAAACAAAGTCTGTAAAATGATTGGCTTGAAAATTAACATTTGGTGTGACCACCTTCATTCTTCAGCACAGCCTGAACTCTCTTGGGCTGCGTTCTCGTCATTTCTTTAGGCAGTCTTCAGGAATAGTTCTCCCGGCTTCTTGAAGGTTAACCCGAGGAGGCCAATCCATGCCTGATTATGTTTTGTTGTGTGTTTGTCCATCCAGGATTTTATTCCCCTTGTTTCTTAAGGACATGGCTTTCAGATACAATTTATTTGCTATATATAGTGTTTTAGGCTTCCCACTTCTTATTTTGTCCTCAACCTGTATGCGAGCTTAAGAATCCCTTTCTTGGTTCAAAAATACTATTTCAAACTTTGTTATTTTTGGGTCGATAGATTCAACTAAAGAAATGGGAATGATGTGTTTTTGTGACACACTGCTGGTAGCACAATGCCTTTAGAGACCATTTAAAATTGGCTCTTTCTTTCTTAAGCCGTCTGTTATGCGAAGCTACAACAGTGTTTCATCTCTTTAGTTGGGTTTTGCTTTTCTGCTTGACTGATTCATTGCTCAGGCTTAATTAAATAAATAAAAAACATCCTAAAATGGTCAGGTACAAAGACATCACTATTGCTTGAAACCAATTATGTCTCTACTAATACTTCTTAGTAAATTTAAACTTAACCTGAATGATCAGAATTTTGCAGGTAGGTATCAAAATGATAGAATGGTAGAATAGATCTAGAAAATGAAAATATGTGTATATTTAACTAAATATATATATAATGTTGTTCTGTTTTTGTTTTTGTGGTACAACTTATCACATTGGCTCAAACCACGGTGAAGTTTGAATGAAAACAGCATTTTCTTCATTTCTGTGAAGAATTTTATGGTAAAATTATTCTACATGTTTCATTTTGCATTATTACCATCCAGAAACTGCCAACAATTGTAATTTGCAATGTGAGTTTTTTTCTGAGCATGTGGTTGAGTATGGGACTTTATCAGCACAGCAATACCTGATGGTTTTTGGGGGTTATTTTGCACATCCTGGTTTGTTTTGACGGTAAGAAAGGCCAGTGAAAATTTCATGTTTTTATCTTTAATAGTTCGAGATTGTCATGTTCAAACATGGCCACGGTTTTCAAAGTGCAAGAAAACATGCTGAAAGTGGACTGATGGGCCGTTTTTAAAAGAAAAATCCTAAGGTTTTTGATATATGAAGCTAAAATTTCACAGCAATCATAATGTGCATGTCCAAACATAGGACTGTAAAGTTTTTTTTGGGTAAACTGGAGATGGTTGAGCAGAAGGACCATGCTGATTTTAGATGGCATGACCCTACCTTACATTCAGCTTTTACATCTATCTTTTTGTTACCTTAATTTTCTATTTTCATGTAATAACAGCATTCAAGAAATAATTCATTTTCAATATAGTAAATGTACTTAGTGCTCATCGTGAAGGCACAACAAGAACTCTGAAATTGGAAATATTAAAGTTCTGAGTCATTCTTTTTTTAATTAACGTGCATCATCAAAGGCCTGTAGCCTCACTTGAAACATCTGCACTTCTAATTCTTCTAAGTCTAAAGCAAGGTCTACTGTATAACCTTAGAAAACATGAACAACCTTATATGTAATCAACAAAGAATTATAAACATCAGCTGGTCAGTCCCTTTTTCTTTCTTTTCTCCTTCCTTTGCTGTATGTATGAGGGCGTTTCCTTAAGCTCTGCCAGCCTTCAGTCATAGCCTAACATGTGTTGAATCAGCTGATCTCCTGCCCTGTTGCCTACCTGTGCTCATTAAGGGCAGACTATTTAAAACTGAAGAATTCTCTCAGCTGTCACCACATTGTTGTGTCAGCTCAGGTATGCACTCTGACTCCTGCTCTGATTAGTCCCCTGTTTGTTTGCTCTGTTGGATTAACATTTTTCTCTGCGCAGATCCAGCCAGCCGCAGAACCCGTGACAGTGCGTGTGTGTGTGTGTGTGTGTGTGTGTGTGTGTGTGTGTGTGTGTGTGTGTACCTGCAGAAGAACCCGCTGCCCTCACTTCATAGACGAGTTTAATCTTGTTTCTGTTTATGTGTATTTTTTTTTCCTTTGGCACATGTAAATAAATCTGTGATGACTCTTCCCAGTCTCTGATGAGTGAGTTGTGAAATATCCTGTCACATTTGACCTCTGATCTCACTTTTACCTTTCACATCTGCCTTTCTTACAAGGTGACCCAAATTGTGTTCTAGCTTTAAAGAAAGTATTGTCAAGAGAAAGAGGATTAGCTGCCTAGTCAGCACTGTAGTATAGTATTATATAATAAACACAAATTATTCATGTTCACTTATTTACAAATCACTATCTGCTGTCTGTCACCTACTCCTACATAATGTTTTGCAATCAAAGTAAACCTCTGTCATTCCACCCGCATCTAACTTTTACTGCACTACAAACTTCATAAAGTATGTTTGAAAAGAACAAAGAAAACAAGCTAAATATATACAAAATACAATATAATTCCCTAAAAACTAAACACTGCCCAAATTTAAAATCAAAGGTGTTCCTAGGCATCAGACTTGTTAGGGGAGCATTCACCAAAATTAGATGGCGTGGGTAGCTTGCATGTGTAAAGGCACCATTAATGCTGTTTAGTAGCAATAATTTGAAGTCATTTTTTACTGTATCGGTCTCTCACACTATTGTAGAAATGTCTTCAGTTCCCTGAGGTTTGCAGGCATCTGTTCATCATGGCTCTCCCTAGGTCTTATCACTGCATTTCAGTCTGGTTGAAGTCTGGACTTTGGGTCATTGTAACACCCTGATTCTTTTCTCTTTCAGTCATTCTGGTTTTTATTTGCTGCTGTTTTCAGGATCCTTGTCCTGTTTCATGACCTAATTTGGGCCAAGATGGGCTCACATTTGACTCTAGAATTCTTTGGTATACAGAGAAGTTCATGTTCGACTCAATGGCTTTAAGATGCTTAGGTCCTTTGGCTGAAAAACAAGCCCAAAATCATCAACCCTCCACTACCAAACGTGACAGCAGGTTTGACGTGTTTGTGCTGATATGCTGTGTTTGGATTTCAACAAACACGGTGCTGCACATTACAGGAAAAATATCTCTACTTTGGTCTCATCTGTCCAAAAGACATTGTTTTGTGGTTTGTTCAGATGCAATTTTGCAAGCTGTACTGTCTCCTGGCAACCTTTCCAAACAAGCCATACGTGTTCAATCTTTTCCTAATTGTGTTGCCATGAACTAAGGCCTGCAGTCTCTAAGATGCTGCTCTTAGTTTTTTTGTTTTGTTTTTTTGCAGTTTCTCTGAGCACGGTTTGACTTTGGTGTGAATTTGCTGGGATGTCCACCCCTGGGAAGATTGTGGTATTGTTTTAAAACACCTAAATACTCCAGACCAGCAAACTGACAAAATTTCAGCTTTGATAAAGTCACATTTGCTGATGATCAATTAATCAAGTGCATTTGATTATCAGCAGTACTTAGCTTTTCCCAGGATTGCACTGAGTATTGTGTGAACTTTCTTTTTCATAAGACTGTATGTATAGTATTCAGATTTTATACTGTGACCCAAACAGCATTTTCCTTATAGATTTGTGGCATTGCACGTTTCAGCAAGATTACACCTCTGATTTTAAAAATATGTCTTCGGACAAGCTGGATGATACTGCATATCAAGAAAGACTGGGGAAGCAATTTTCTTTCAAAAATCACAATAACTGAACTTCTGAGAACTTCTGAGAAAGTGGGATGTTTTTGTATGGTTTTATACAAATTTTTATACTATTTTTGTATTTGTTTATGTACCATTTTTTTAAAAATGTTTACACTGTTTTTGCTTTCTTTCATTTAAAAGTATTTTTTGATTGATTTTGACTTTTCCAGATACGTTTTATGTCATCATTTGATTACATTTGCATAAAATGGTGACATTGCATTACCTTTTTTTGTGTCTCACTCCGCGGTTGTTACCTGGCAGATTAGTAGGCAGCCTGTGTAGGTCATAAATCAAAGGACTTGACACTTTTCAAGGACTATCCAGGTTAGGGAAAGTTTTCAATGAGGTAATCCTTTTTACAGATGGGGGTAGTAAAAGTGTCAAAGAAATGCTGAGCATCATGTGCAGGCACGTGATGGGCAAATGCCAAGCGGGGTTGGATAAATTTAATAGGTCAAGCAAAAGTGTCAAAGGGCCACTCTAGCATCAAATTCCATAATGTTACAAAAAGTTTAATTTAATTATTTATAAGAAACATTTGGACCAAATTGGGAGGTAATTGGTGCTTAAAGTTGAAATAAAATACAACTGGGATAAAGATCAGGTGATATAAAAAAGCGATTGATAGGACCACACTTTGAGAGACAAATACAGGATCTCAGAAGCCCTGAGAGCTTTCATCTCTGCCTGCTACTATTACCAGTAGATCTGCTTATGGCTGAACCCCTGAGGGGAGCTCCACTTCTTCTCTTTATCTTTTTTGTGCTTTGCTGAACTCTTAGTTCAATAAGACGACTGGCAACGATCCTACGATCGATTTTTGTGAATTTTTCCTCAAGTGTTGATTCTTATTGGAACTAATCCTGGGAACATAGCTTATCGACCTGAAAAGGGAGGATTACCCCCGTCAAATTTTTATAACCCAGCACACTGTTGTTAAAAGAGAATGTGATGCAGCTCAGTGGTGCGCTGATCTGTTCCAGCTTTCTTGTAATGTGTTGGTGCTGTTAAATTCAGAATGAGATGTTTAAAAAACAAACAAACAAACAAACAAGAAAATGTTCTATTTCAACATTTGCAATGTGGTCTTTGTTTTTTGCATTTATGGTTATATTCAATGTTCAAATAATTACCAATTCATTACATAGTGTTTATATTTATATTTTTTTAAATCATAGTTGTGTAATTTCTGTCATTACATTGCTGCAGATTAGCTACAATCATCTTCACACTGCAAACAGGTACATTGTCAAAACAGCAGTTAAGATGAAATGCAGTTCTTTGTACTGGGTTAAACTGATCTCTTCTGATCCATAAAAACATTTCCCACCTTTGCCAAAATTTAATGATGCAAAAGTGCAAATGGGTTCTTGTACTGAAGAGGGTCAAAATGTTAGAGCAGGGGCACGATGACAGTGCGACTCCCCAAACCTATGGTTGTCTGCAGACTCGCTGTGGTATGGTATAATAGTTTGCATGCGAAAATAGAAAAGTTGCACCACCACCCTCAAAGTTCAAATAGTGTTAATTAACAAAATAATCTCTTCAGCTGTTATAGCTCTGCGTATAGCTCAACTCCCATATTTAAGTGGGAACATTGGTAATTTTTTCCACCAAGTTTTTCTAAGAACTGTTAGAGACAGATGGGCAACCTGCCCATAATGTCTTGCCCTATGACAGCTGGTATAGGCTATGGTATAGGCTCCAGCCAACTGGGACCATGTATGGATGGATGAAGGTCTATTACAGCAGATTAGGACTTTGAAAACTTAATATTATGCACTGACCATACACTTAGCTGAGTGTATTTAAACTGGGATGTTTCTATTTTTACTTTACTAAAAGATATTAAACCACTGCAAAATAGACATGTCTTATAATCCTTTTCTTTGGGCTGCTTTCTTTAAAGGTTGCCACAGCAGACGATCTGCCTCCATCCCACCCTATCCTTAGCAGCCTCTTCTGTTACATCAATCGTCTGCATGTCCTCCTTCAATAAATCATTGAATCATCTTGCTGGTCTTGCTTATTTTTTACCCTGCCTGACAGGTCCATGTTCAACATCCTTTATACAGTATATCCACCACCTCTCCACATGTCCAAACCATGCTCTAAAGTCCAGTGTCAGCGCGTTTTACACCACTGCATCTGATATTTTGCATTGTGCTTGATGATGTAAGACTTAGATGCAGCTGCTCAGCCATGGAAACTAATTCCATGAAACTCTCTA
Source organism: Apistogramma diplotaenia (assembly GCA_015052665.1). Lineage (NCBI taxonomy): Eukaryota > Metazoa > Chordata > Actinopteri > Cichliformes > Cichlidae > Apistogramma > Apistogramma diplotaenia. The sequence goes on from VOQJ01031216.1 coordinate 14,995, forward strand.
CGTACTGTTCTTGAGCTGATCTGAAGGCCACATGAAGTTTGGAGGGCTCTAGTGATTGTGGAATATTTAGTAGTGGGGAAATTTCAGGACTAGATGTGTTGCACAGGTTCAATCCAGTTCCAGTACCACAGTAAAATTCACTGAACTCCTGAGAGTGACCCATTCTTTCATGTTTGCAGAAGCAGTCTGCATGCTTAGGTGCTTGATTTTATTCATCTTTGGCCATGGAAGTGGAGCACACCTCAACTTTTACACGCTCTATTCTACTCTATCCTGGTCCCTACTCTCATGACAGATCTCAATGTCATCTGCAAACACAGACACTCCTACTTGATCTCATTAGTCAGCCTGTCCATCACCATCACAAACAAGAAGGAGCTCAGAGCCAACCCCTAATGCAGTCCCACCCCCACCTTGAACCCAGTTGTCACTCTTACTGTCCTCATACATCTCCTGCAGCATCACAGACACTGCTCTGCCACTCCTGACTTCCTCATGCATTACTACAGTTCCTCTTTTGGCACCCCATCACATGCTTTCTCTAGATACACAAAGACAGTGCAACTCCTTCTGACCTTCTCTATACTTCTCCATTAACACTCAAAGAAAATATTGCATCTATAGTGCTCTTTGTTGGCATTAAGTCACACTGCTGCTCTCTTCTTAGTTGTTTAAGATGTTTAAATACCTTTATCCCTCTGCAGTTACTACAGCCTGCACATCACCCTTGTTTTTGAAAAGACATCTCTTATGATGATGATAATAATTGCAATTAAAACATTTAGTATGACAGATTATGCATAAAAGAAACCTAGCCTGATTATGTCATACTGCTCCAGGCAAGAACTTCTAGGAAACAAAAATTTATTTTTCAATAAAGAGAGAAAAAGAAATACAAATTGCTATTAATAGCAACACGTTCTTATAATTAAATAAATTTAGGTAGATATTTAAATGCACAATGTAGGAACTAAAACTACATAAAACAGAGTCACTAAAGCATGTGACTCTGTCCTGGAAAAACCTCCAGACAGATCTCACAAAATACATTGATAAAGAAGTTGTACTTAGAGAGCATGACATCCTTTTACTATTCTCCAATATTCACTTTTCTAGCAGTGAGCAGTATGTTGTCAATCTGCTGATTATTCTAGCCAAATTCCACCTACATAAGATGAAAATTTAAAAAAAAAAACCTCACTACTCAACTTTTAAGCAAACAGAGCTAAACTTATATTTCAAAACACTAACTCATCTAAAAATTTATAGCAAAAAGCTGATTAAAACTATCGAGTTATGCAAAAAATATAAAATCATGCCTTATTAAACCACCCACTCGTGCATTGAGACTTCATGTATTGTCTCTTTTTTTTTCTCTCGCTTTGTTTTTCTTTTTTCTTTTTCTTGTTTTATCAAAACAGACTCTACTAACTGTATGACATACTTCCTTATATATTATAGATATAGAAATGTATGTATGCAAGTATGTATTATATAAAGCATAAAGGGAAGTTAAAAAAAAAAAAACAACTTAGTTTCATCCTGTTTCCTGTGGTTTATTAATGCCCAGAGGTAGAATGTCAAAGCCGGATTCCTTTGCCTGCCGGTGACCAAGGGATCAGAGAGATTTACCCACATTATTTTTGGGGCTATTTGTGGTTTAAACATCAAAATTCCACGCTCGTCCTATCTGCACAAGTTCCATTATTGAAAGTCCAAAATTCACACAAACCAGCTGTTTCTGATGTGATGTCAGTAGTTTTTGTTCGTGAAATGACATTTCAGATACTCTGAGTATCGCGCCAAAGTTTCAAAACTCCGTCTGTGAACTCGAACCAGTCAGCTGATTCAGTCAGAACGAAGCAGTGAAGTGTTTCAAACGTCATCGGTGACGTCACATGAAGCAAGCTCCGGCACACTGCTTCATTGTAACTACTCTGTCGAGTTTGAAGCAAGCATCGAAGCTTTGGTGTTGGATGTGACATCACTACAGCTACTACTAACACACTTCAAATATTTGTAACATAAACTGAAAAATTACAAACAGATAATAAATTGTAAACAGTTCTGACTGAGGTTTTCCTTTCTACAGGTAGGATGGCCAGTCCCCCTTCATTTCTCCACCTTCCACAACTGTTACTTAACAATATTACAATACCATCTAACACAAACACAAAAAAAATCATATTTAAAAAATGAATATGTGTTTTTCCTTTAATGTAGCTTTTCTTAAATATTATATCAATCCTTCATTAAACAAACGGGTAATGGTAATGGAACCCCTGGTCTCCATTACACTCCCAAAGAAGAGCTGAGAAGCTGGTAGACAAAAAGAGCATATAAGAGACGCCAAGCAATACACACCTTACTCTCTAGCCACCATCTTGGAACCTGACTAGTGACAGTTTAATTTGAACAGTTTGTAACTGAGACCCAGATTTGCAAAAAATGCGTTATTGTGTTCTCTGTGCTTCAGGTTCACAGAAAACTCCTGAGAAACAGCTATTGTAGCTGACCAAGTGTTGGGATCATTTATTAGACCACGTATATGCTTACAGCTTAATGCTCACATTCACATTACACTTGTATAACATGCAGTGCAATAAAGAACATTCTGTTCCTCATGAGCACTCCCTTTGCATGCAAACACACACACACACTACACAGGAAATGTGACTCTCTCTCTATATATATCTGAGGCTGAAAGGACTTGTTTTTCGTCCTTGAAGACGCAGATGTAAGTCTTCCAGTCCTCATCTAACACACACTCACTTCGCCTGTTCTGTGTATGAAAGTCCATTGGTTTACTCCTCTGCCTGCCGCATCCTGCCTAGGTGAAAACAGGCCTCCTCAACATTGTATATTCCAATCGCCAAAAGCTGTACAACTCTGATAAACAGGAAAACTCCCTACCTATGAAACAATGGTATGAAACCTGTTTGTCTGCAAATAAAAACAGCTGCAGAGGAGTTCCCTCTCCAGAGCTTGTAGGAGACTGAGTGCGGACTTGGTCTAGTGAGCTCTCCCAGCTGGTGAAAAAGCAACTCATGTCTCTGTGTCTCTTTGTTAATTTACAGATCTCCGCTAAAGGTCAGAACCACTAAA
>VOQJ01031218.1:3742-18983 GCA_015052665.1 Apistogramma diplotaenia
CTGAAAAGGAATGTGGAGCCTCCTTCATCTGATCTCAAGAAAGCCTTTGTTGTCACACACACACACACACTCTCCTGCCTCCTGTCACACCCTGGCCGTGGCTTTACTAGTTGTCGTGGTTCTGGAGAGTTGGAACGGGTTCTGATATTATTAGCATTTTCTTGACTCTGAATCTGAGTACAAACATACTTATAGAAATACGTATAAAAGCTCGGTATTTAATAGGTGTACTGTGCTGCGACTGTAGATGTACTTGAACTTTACCTGAGCAGGTCCAACACAGTTAGTGCTTTATTCATGTTTCACAGCAGTTGATGGGGAAAAAGCACTGATGTGTTGGTGTCATAATTTGTTTGTGAAGCAGGTGTTTTATAAGCTAAAGTAAACTGATGCATACTGATCCTTGGTGGATTCTTTTTGATCCCTGAATGTATGATTGGAAACACTTGAACCTGTTGGTGTCTGATCAGCAGTTTTCTCTCTCGCGCAGGATGCTGAAGCTGCTGTGCTGGCGCGTCACCAGTCTCGCGCCTGGTGCTGGTGCATGTGCCTCGGTCTGGCCCTCATGCTGTCTGGAGTGGTGGTCGGAGGTGCCTACCTGTATCGCTACTACGTCATGGAGGTGAGTAGCGAGGCTGAGGAAAATGTGGTAAGTAACTCATACAGGAAATGGAGAAAAATCAAGCGTTGCCAAGTATGAAAGCAGCCAGATAGAAACAGTATTAGCAATATTAAAACAATATCTCACAGAAGGTGATGCTCAGGAATGATGAGCTCTATTTAAAATATTGCTGCAGACTCATTTCTGTGGTGACCGTTATGATAGAAAAGCCATGCAGCTTTCACTTCCATGACACCGTTAAGAAAAGGCATGAAATTTAGACGAGAACTTGCAGAAGAGAATGAAAACCCAACAGGTTGGAGCATGCACACTGCTGTGAGGTGAACCCCACCTACAGCACAGTGGCACTTTCAGAAGTACACTAGACCAGGCTTTTTTACTAACTTCAGCTTATCGCATGAAGGGGAAAACTGAATCAAGCCTATTCTGGATCTGAAGAGGCGTCCTGTTAACTGTGCTTACTATGAGTTTCCTCTAGGTTTCTTTTTTTTTTTTTTTTTTAAACTGTCTAACTCATAGTGTGGGGTGGTATGACCTCAAATCAAAATCGCAATTAATAAACTGTTGTTTTCATAGTTCACTTGATTTGCTCTGTAAATGCTCCACTGTAAAGCCGGGAATATGATTGTGCTCTGTAATGGATATTATCTTTGGTCACTGAAACGATTTTTTTCCTGTAGTTTGTTTTCTTCTTTTTCTTTGATGTTGTCTTTTATGCCAAAAGGCAAAAATGTGTCCAAACAATGCACACAGTAAGCTACACGGTTGGTTCAGTGTTTGAATTTTCCGTTTTGGTGCTTTCATGTCAGACTAGACGGGGCTGAGTCACATGACTACGCTCAGTTTTAAAGGAGAAACGAAAATGACAAACTGAAATAGCCCACGTGGGCAAGATTGTGTGCATTCGAGGTTCTGAATGTTGGATTTGATTCTTTGGCTCTACTCTCCCATTATTTTGCCACCATGTCACATACCTTCAGGAAATGTAGACGTGATGTCTCTGAAATCAGACAGACTTTGTTTTCCCAGAAATAGTGTCTGTTTTTATGCATTTCAATGATGGTTTTCTCCAGAGAGAGCTCAGCTATTATTAGTCATAACGACAAAATGGTGTAAAGTAGAAAAAACTGACTGGAAATAACACTTTCTGTCACACTTTGTTAATCAAAAAAATCCTGCCTTTGTTTAATGCTTCCATTTTTTTTCTTTTCTATTGTCTTCTCCTTCACCTTTTACTGCAGGAAGGACAAGTATTTTTTTGTGGCGTCAACTACCGTGAAGAAGACTTCATGATCAGGGAGGAGGAAGAGGTATGGATATAATCTTTTCCCGCTGCTCATCAGAAGCCTGTTTGATGCTCAGTGGGGTCATTTCAGGGTTCACCCTCAGTTTTCAAGATCACAAAGGTGGTTCATTTCTCAGTCAGGTGCATTGCTGTAGTCATCTATGCTGACCTGCTCTTGAGCACGATATGTTGAAGATTAGATACAAAATTACAGTGTAGTGACTAATCATGAAAATAACTCATGGACATCAATGCTCTGATAGGAAGGTCTGTAGGTTTCAGAGAGTCTAATGATTATCAACTTTAGCAACATTTTTTTCCTGTTTGCTGCAAGTATTTTAAAAACTGTTATTGTTCCATACATAATTATGTATATTTTTAGTAAAGTCAGCTTAATCAGGTTTGCATCACTGCAATAAATCTGTGTGTGAACTGAAAGACACCTGTGTGCCTTTGATTTTATGTCCGTACCAAAGGTATTTGTTCAGAAATGTACTTAATGTAAGAACAACTGTGGAGTTATGTTCAGGCACAGGAAAATGCCAAACTGTTTGACTGGGTAACCGGTGGCTGTAACTTACCAAACATGTGATGCACAGGTTGAATAATTGGCTTAACTGGTCCATAGGTGGACGTGGAGCTGCCAAACGGGTACCACCTGCGGCAGGTGGAAGAGACGATCCGAGTGCTGGAGAGGCAGCAGGTGGAGCTAATTAATGTGCCAGTGCCCGAGTTTGAAGATGGAGACCCAGCTGACATCGTCCACGACTTCGGCCGGGTATGCACGCTACTATTTTCGGCTCGCCCACAGCAAGATGAAAAGACAAGTGAAATCTTGGTGTTGCTCCAAAGCCAGGGCTCTGTGTCTCACACTTGGAGGGTTTCAAAGTAGGCCAAACATAATCTGGAATAAAATTCGAAATTTGGGAAGAATATCTCAGTTGTGACTGTTGCCGCAACTTCTACAGCATCTACCAACTAGCCAATAGGTATTCAGCAACGCAGTGATTTGCTTATCCACCTGACACTTATGGAAACAAATCAAACCCAGATGGAATGGATGGGAAATTAAAAACTTGCAAGAGGAAAACTGAGTTTAGCTGTGAATGTCGAACCTTGTTTGTGGTGTTGTTCCCCATCACCAAGAGGGCTCAGCATGGAAACAGCTGCAGAACTGCAGAAAAGATGATCAGATCCATGTTGCACAGTGCAGCAATAAATCTATAAGATGCTGAAATCTCCCAGCATACAGGCATCTTTTCAGGTGAAAGTCTTTGCTAAAAATAAATTGATAAATGTGTGCAATTTAGCAATTTTATATGTTTCAGATAACTGACTTGGCTTTTTATTCCATTAGTAGGTAAAAAGACAGACTAGTTACTTTCCTGTTGTGTGTTTTTCTTCTTCCTCAGAGGTTGACTGCTTATCTGGATCTGAGTCTGAACAGGTGCTACGTCATCCCACTCAACACCTCCATCGTCATGCCTCCCAGAGACCTTTTGGACCTTCTCATCAAAGTCAAGGTAAGGGTTCACTGAAACATGTGCAAAGTAACTCAGATGAGAGGAGGGGGGGTTGTCTGTACAGGTGTGCAAACTTTTGACATTACAGTGCACCAACTATGCATGTACGTCAGACGGTGGACTTCAAAGCAGTACAATAGGAATAATGACTACTTGGTTGTCAGGTCTCCAGCTGTCCATGTCCACATCAACAGCTGCATAGTACAATGGTGTAATCTCAGCTTCAGATGACTCGTACATAGCCTGGTTAACCGTTGTCCATATTTGATTGTGCTTTAACGTATTTGCATTTGGTTCCTCCCTCTGCCCAGGCCGGCACCTACCTGCCTCAGTCATACCTGGTCCGTGAGGAGATGATGGTGACCGAGCGCCTGGAGCATGTTGAACAGCTCGGCTTTTTCATCAACAACCTGTGCAGCGGCAAAGACACCTACAAACTGCAGCGCAGAGACAGGATTCTGGGTAAGCACGTCGGGGCTTTCATTTCTGCTAAATGTTAGCAAACACATAACACGCAGAGGAGATATGACTACAGATGCAAAACTGGCAGTAAAAATCACAAGACAAAGATAATTTGTGGCTATACAAATATTAAGGAAGCCTTTAGAGATGGTGTATTATTGCAAGCTTTAATCTTTGTATTTGAATGTTTGCCAAGTATATAAGAATCTCTGATCACCTCACAGGTATGCAGAAGCGCGAGGCTCTGAACTGCCGTAAGATCCGTCACTTCGGGAGCGAGTTTGTGGTGGAAACCTTGATCTGTGAGCCTTAAGACGCCTCGTCGCCTCACAGCTGCTCTTAAAGTCACTGGCGTGCAGTGAGATTTTTAATCCTCACCTGTCTTTTTTTGTTTTTCCTGTCCTTCGGGTAGTTTGAGTGAGTGAGAGGAGTGAAATGTGACTGTCGGGTGAATATTCAGTGATTCTGAAATTAAAAGGTGAAGCATTGCATTTCTTTTTTTTCTCCACTTTCTATACTCCTATGGGAGTCTTTTTCAGAGAACTAGCTTAAAGCCAGCTGATTATACAAAAGTAAATTATTTTAATCAAAGTAACTGCAAATATAGTATAAACCTCTGTTTTAATAGGCTTAAGTAAAATATGTGATTTTCTTGCTTTCAGTTCACATAAAACATTAAGGAAAAGGGCAACTTTTATACCACTTGGTCCGCAGAGGCTGGCTTTTTTTTCTAATTGTTCTTTTGTCTGCTGTAGCTGTTAATACACTGCACCTGTTTTCTTAACTGGAAAATGATCTTAAAATAAGAGTGTGAACGTGTGTTTCTGTTGCTGAGCTTTAAAATGTGGGAAATCCGACAGCAAAATACAAGATTTCAATTCAGATGAAAGAGAACTTGGAAAAAACACACTTATATTAAAATCTTTTTTCACAAGGGTTGTCTCTTTTTATGAATGTGTATTATTTTTTAGGTAACTCTTGTACCACTTTGTGTATATAATCTCTAAAGATATGAGCAACACAATAAACAGAATGGTAGAAATTATAATGTCTGTGTGTTTCTGTTCCTCTGATCATTTCAGTGGTTTATACATAATTTTTTACTTCATTCTGTTCTTAAGCAACGGATTGAAGTACTTGTCACAAGTACTTTAACTACTAAAAACGACTTGAAACTAAAAGTATATATTTATTTAGTGTACCAGTGGTGTTTTTGGTTTTTTAAATCTGCTGCTGCTTTTACTTTAATGAAAGTCTATATTTTTCCACCAGCATACTGATAACCATAGTTTGTAGTATCATAAGTCTGACACAACCAGTGGCAGTGCTTTTTATGTTTATAGTTGCGGTGTCATCACAGCAGTCGTCACTCCAGTGGACTCGCATGGATCAGCTGTCACAGTGGGCTCTCTGCCTGTGTGTCACTGGACCCAGGTGGAAATTTGTCCATGATTAAAGGACTAATTGAGAGCTCTCACCCAGGGTACTCATGGGAAATATTTAGCAATGGAAAGTCACCTTGAAGGACCAGACAGGTGTTTTCACACGGGTCATAAATGCTATGGAAGTGGAACTTCTGAAGACTGGAGTGAAACTTTATTAGATTACATAATTAACTCTGTTTTTAAATGCTAAACCCTCATTATTTCACCGATGTTTGCAAATGTCAAACAGCACCTGCTAGATTGTATTTTTTTAAAGACCTTCAAACCTGCTGGTTGTTTGTGGGTCTACGTTCGAGACTACTGGGGACCAGATGTTTGACGGAGCTCAGAATCATAATCCCTGTCTTGGATCTTAGATCTTAAAGTTACATAATGATAAATGTTCTTCAAACCAACAGTATAACATTTTGTATTTATTTCATTATCTGATTACCACAAGACATTATAATGCATTGTGTTAACTTTTGCTAACACCTGCCCACAGTTCAAATGTTTTCATAAATACACCAGGGTTCTAACAAGAAAAGATTGCGGGGGGGTGCTTAAGCATTGACATATGAATTTGAGTGGCCAGAATACACCAACTTTTTCCTCAACACACTTTTTCTGGTGATGTCAGTGAGTTTTGGAGATAGATACAGGATTTACAGATACCGTATCCTCTGCTGTACGGTGGTTTGTGTACATACAGCGGGTGGCTTCCTGTGCTTTTCCTCCTGATGCAGCCGGCAGATTTACTGACACCAATTTAAGACCTACTCAAAAATACCAAACAAATAATTTTCAGCATTTTAACCCCTTAAATGCCAGTTTAATTGCATGGAGTATTTTTTTTTTTTTGCCAAAGTTTTTTTAAAAATTAATTATTTTTCACATAAATAGTAAATGGATGGGGCATTGGTGGTGATTAGAGCGTTTGATATGTCAAAGATTAGCAACGAAACTGTTGATTGCATCACTATTTTTTATGTAGTGACCGATGCTCCCTCTGGACACCTCCGTGGCCAAAAATGCCCCATTGACTTCCATTGAAATCAAATGACAAATTAAATTCTTGCATTTTTACCAGTAATATTATGGAACCATGTGACTACCAGGGGACTACAAGAATCTGTGTGTGTGAATCTGTAAGCACACACATAGTTCAGGGGTGAAAAAGGTTACCTTTGAAGGATGTGTTTTATGTCTTTGAGAAGAGGTGCTTGAGTAAAATTATGACCCTTGCTGTAATCAAAAACAAACCAAAAATGTTAGTATGTTTGTGCACCTCACTGCCTTCACAGCCAAAGCAAAGCATGCAACTTGGCCGAGGAGTCATTTCATTAGTGAGCAGAGAAGGAGAAAGATTTGGAGGAAAATGAGGAGACATTTCAGTACAGAGGAAGCATTAGAAATGGTCATGCAGCCTTTGTCTACCATCAAGATGCAGGACTCATCTGAATAAGAGCCAGGATTCGATGGGGAGCCTGACAGAGTGGTCGCTGGAGTCCTCCACTGCTGAGAGAACCTCTGACCTTTCCTCTGAAAGGTCAGTGAACAGGACATGGAGGATCCTGCTGAGCTTGACAGGAGTGGACAGTGAATGTAAAAAAAAAAACATATTTCAAAATTTTTGTGAAAATGATTTCCTGCAAAAAAACAACAACATTCCACTAGCTGCAACACCTTTTTCCCCAGATACAGTAACACAGAACATGAATAAGAATACACACACGATGGCTGCCTGGCATATCATTGTGGGGTGTGAATGCTAAAATCCTGACGAGAGAAACATGATCTGTGACTGAATAAAGGCACCGACCTCTACTGCCATGCTGAAGGTTTAAATAAAGGCTGTAGGCTTTGTACTGGCAAAGAAAATCCACTACAAATTTTTACTGATAAATGTACCAAATATAGGTTAAATAAAGTATTTATCTTTGCACACTGTGTGTGTTTTTTTTAGCTAAACACAAAATTATCAGATAATAGTATGACACTGCAGGCATGGCGGCAAATGTGAAATGTGGTTTAGTTTAAAATAAACTTCCTGTGTCAGTGTCCTGTTTGTGGTAGAGTCTCTGCGGAGTTTTGCAACATGTATAATTATTCTGCCTCAGAACGTGCAACAGTTTCTCTGAGCGTTGTGATAAAAAACAGTAATTGACAATTATAACTCAATGAAATTTAGATTTTAAAAACTACAGAGTTTTAAAAAATCAGTTGAGCTGTTCTCACAGACAAACTGGCAGGGAATGTAGTGCAGTAAGCAAATCCTGATTGTGTATCATCATGCTAGGGTTTCAATGACACTAAAGAATTGATGTTAAATTATAGATAAGAAATCACTCCTTTCCCTTTATGGCCCAACACTGTTGTAGTTTAAGTAATTTACTAAGTGTAACCCGTTTGTGTGTTACACCTGTTGAGATCTGCGTTGTGTTCTGGGGTGAAATGATGAGACAGAAGACAGAACTGGATCTCTGGTTCTTTTAGTGACAGCCACATAAATATCTTTATACCTGTAATACTGGAATACAGAAATCCATGAGCTGTGTGCGTCCTGTGCCAGTGTAAGCAGTTTGGCAGGCAGTTTTAACATAAAATTGGTTTCATCTGACTATCCATAATTACATTCTAGATATCTAAAGATAGGAGATAAAGATAAACTTTAATGATCCCACAATGAGGAAATTTGCATGTTACAGCAACTCAGTACAGAGGAAAAGGATGAAATTAAATAGAATGGAATAGAATCAATAAAATATCAATACACCTGTACACATATACATGTCTACTCATATACATCAAACACTATATACAGATATCAAACCATACCAGTTATCTTAAATATAAAAGCTGGGTAATTTAAGATATTCATTTGGAGATATCTAAATACATTTAAGATATCTTTAATTATTGTCATTCAAGATATCTTTAATTAGAATTATGACTAGTCAGAACAAAAAGCAAGATAGCTTGAATTCACTTTATGACTAGTCATAATTTAATTGTGAAATGTGTGTTTCAGATAGTTAGTAATTCATTGTAGGTATCTTGAAGTCTCCATACAACTCAATCTGATGTCATTTCTACTAGTCATAATGTATTAAGAGATATCTCAAATAGGTATTTTGTCTAGTCAAAATATAATCACAGATATCTTAATTGTCTCTCTCTCTGTTATGTTGATTAATGGAGGCTGAACCACTGACAAAAGTTGGTATAAAACGTATTCCAGTTAGTGATTGTATAAAGGAGAGTTGTGCCAGAAAAATAGGGCAATAACTAAAGAAAGGCTCCACACACCAACTGGAGTTACTCAAACATGTCAGGTAAACTAAATGAACAAATAACACATGGCAACAGGACATAACTGAAAACAATACTAACAAAGGATTGGTATTGGTACACCTGCTAGGACTGGCTCTCCTGATGAAAGAGAAGGTGCGCCATTGAAGTACAGGAGAACTTAAGCTAGTATTAGCCTTATACCCTCAAGACAAACTCGTTAAAAACATCAAGTAACGAACTCCAACCTCGGTGAGACTCATACAGGACAAGTCAGATAAAAAAATAAATAAAGCATGATACAACAGCCTGGACATATACAAATTACGAATGTCTATAACAAATATTTATCAACAGAAAGCAATGTGACATCTGGCCATGTTAGAAAGAAAGAAAGACTGCACTCACGCACATACCTAGGTCACAACACACACACAGACAGAAGATCGCAATCCAAAATAAACATTTAACAGAAAAGAGGTGTTTTAGTGAAATTCCCAAGTTTTTCACACAAACTGCTACATAAGCAAATGAATGAATAACAAGCTATATTTTACAAAACTCTCTATAGTATTACAAGGACTGTGGAAACTCAGTGCTGAGTACTTTGGGAAACATCAAGACGAAAACCAATGTCGACCTCGTCTACAAAAACTACTACTCCCATCATTCCGTGTGGCTTCCCTTCGCGCTTGCCGTAGTTGAAAACTCGTAAAGACAGGCACTCTTAAAGAGTTTATAAAGCCTTTGCCGTTTTGTTTCGCTATGTGACTTCTGTTTCTGCTAGTTCTTGAGAAGGTAAGTGGAGACATTCTGGGTTGCTTACAGAGAGATAAAACGAGCGCAGTCCTCACCCTCGGTGAGCTGGTATTAAACATCAGAAGCTAGTTGAATGTTTCAGTCTCCATGGTAACGGGTGTAGCGTTAGACGGGGACCGTAACTGAGAAAAATTAACGCGTTTTTATAGTTGTTTAAAAGAAAAATTATCCAACTCATTACAACTTATTGAATAATATTGACTTATTTGCCCTTTTTTAGGGCAGGAACACGGGAAAATAGTTTATACGCATAAAACCAAACTCCCTCCAAACCGAACAATGTGATCATGGCTCTATTTCATTAATGTGTTGATATTAAATGTTACAAAACAGTGATTGCAATTGTTTTACAAAAGAGTTTACAATCTGATGTGACAAAAAAAACAACCCCAAATCCTTAGCATTAAGTTGGACTTTTCCATTATTATTATTATCACTATTATTAATATTATTATTAAGTATCAGTGAGATTCTAAGCTGTTTCCACCTCATGCTGTCTTCCAGGTGCAATGAACGACTGTGAGGTTATCCGACAGATTGGGCAGGGTGCGTTTGGAAAAGCCTTCCTGGTCAGAGACAAAGGGGGAGGTGAAAACAAACAGTGTGTGGTCAAAGAGATCAGCCTCAGGAAGGTACAGTGGCATTGCTCTGTTTCACCACCTGCAGTGCTGCCCAAGAGGCTGTGCCACTCTTACACATGCATCCAAGCATTACTTGATGAGTCTCAGCTTTGCAATGTATACTTCAAAATAGCACTGAAGCATAAATTAAATTTTATGATCTGATATAAAGGTGCTGGCACCTTTATTCTGCAATCCATAATAGAGGTCTTGAACAATAATAGAGGTCTTTCTTCCTGTTGACTGTAACATTTCTATATTTTTTTTTTGTTTATCATTGCAACCCTTGAGACATTTGGAATGGAAGAAATCTTTTCTGTACTTCATACACAGAACAAGTTGAAATCAGGAGTGTGTGAAAATGATTAATAATCAGCCAATCTGTGGGAGCCAGAATTCTGGCTGGTTTGTAGGGAATCAAATACTTATTTCACTCAGTGACATGCAAATCATTTTACAACTTTTATGAATGTGTTTTTTTCTGGTTTCATATTCTGTCTCTCTCCATTAAATTAAAATACAATAAAAATGAGAGACTCTTCATGTCTTTAGAAGTGAGCTAACCTACACATCCAGCAGGGGATCAAATAATTATTTCTCCCACTGAATTTAGCCACAAAAATGATTAATTATTTAGAATCAACTTTTAGCAAATAAGCTGAACATTTAGAGATAATGCAAGGCGTGTTACCAATTCAAGAGTATATTTAGTTCTTGCCTTTTATTTATAGTCATACTCTTCAAATGAATTCTATTCCCCAAAAGTTGAAAGTCAGTTCAATCCATTTAATTTAGAAGTCTACTTCCTGAGTATATAGAACATGTAACTCCTGTTATTCTCGTGTGTTTTGCTCCTCAGATGACAGCAAGGGAAAAAGAAGCATCCAAGAAAGAGGTGATGTTGCTGTCAAAGATGAACCATCCAAACATCGTCACCTTCATCAGATCCTTTCAAGGTGTGTGTGAGTCCCAGTGAAGAAGATGTCATATATCAGTTTATGTTATTGTTCAAATGTATTCTGCATATCTGTATAGAGAGGGGCAGCCTGTATATAATGATGGAATATTGTGACGGAGGAGATCTGATGAAGAAAATCAACATGCAGAGAGGAGTTTCTTTCACTGAGGAGCAGGTACACCCCACTCTAGCCTCGGTGTCCCAAAGATTGACCGGATTTTCCTCACAGTGCAGAAAAATCCTCACTGTGGTACTAACACCATCAGTCTCTTCAGAAAACGGCACAACATCACTAACAGTGCAAAAATATTTGTGGGGGTTTTCTGTAATGTTCTTCATTGGGGTGAAAAGCTGCTCTGTAAACATAAAAACAGAGCTGTGTGTTTCTCAGATTGTGGACTGGTTCGTTCAGATCTGTCTGGGCCTGAAACACATCCATGACCGAAAGATTCTCCACAGAGACATCAAAGCTCAGGTATTCTACCTGCTTTACTACTGCTCACAGCCACATTTACAGTTCATTCACACTAAAACATTCACAAACACACCTTTAGCTGAAACTCTGAACTTAACTGTGATTTCTTGTCATGGACACGCTGATCAGTGGCTCTATTTCCTCTCAATTCAGGGCTGCAATTAACAGTTAAATTCATCATTATTTACAATGATCAGCTTGATGTTCCAGCCAAGAAAAAAGTGAAAAATACTTTTATACAGTGTTAATATTATAGGTTTGATAAATACAGGCTCAAGTGTCTGAGCTGCTGAAAGGTTTAAGGGGTGCTTTAAACTTAACTGGAATTTTATGGCTCAGAAACTTTTCAAAAGAAAGTAGTTATGAAAATCCTCCTGCTTCAGCAGTTGCCTTAGAGAGTTCAGTTCAGTTCAATTCAATTCGTATAGCGCCAAATCACAACAGTCACCTCAAGGTGCTTTATATTTTAAGGTTAAAGACTGTACAGTAATTACAGAGAAAACCCAAACAATCAAAGCAGCCCCCTATGAGCAAGTACTTGTGGTGACAGTGGGAAGGTAAAACCCCCTTTTAACAGAAAGAAACCTCTAGCAAATCCAGGCTCAGGGAGGGGCAGTCATGTGCCGCAACCTGGAGACAGGACAAAAGACACACTGTGGAAAAGAGCCAGAGATTAATAATAACTAATGGTTGTGTGTATATAAACACAGAGACTGAAAAGAGGTGACTGAAGAAGCAACACTCAGTTAACCATAGGAACCTCCACAGCAGCCTAGGCCTATTTTAGCGCAACTAAGGAAGGGTTCAGGATCACTTGATCCAGCCCTAACTATAAGCTGTGGTTCCACAGAAGAGGGAAAACTGAAACCTCCCATTCTACTCTTAAAGCTCCTTGCACAGCAGAACTGGATGCTACGGTTACACAGAAAAGATGACAGTAATTGAAATGGGTCAAACAATGAAGCAAAAATGTATTTATAAAGTATATTTCAGTGGGTCAAGTAGATGTTGAGAGAACAGCAGGTGCAAGTGATCAGTGATAGAAATGAATATCACGACTAGTGTATTCAACACTGTAGATTTTCAGGCTGGTAATGGCAGTGGTCTAATGACATGGTTTTGTCTAGTACATAATTTATAGTTGTAAACTGTGTGGTGACTGAAACTTTCCTACACATGCCAGGCAACAGGCAGCCTTTCAAATAACAGCACTGAAATCCTGATTATGCATGTAATCAAATTTCCCCAAGCGTTCGCCTCTTTTACAGTTCAAGTTTGAAGTGATTTATATGAAGATATAAAAATGCACAAGACCTGTTATTTTGTATCTTTTTGTCTGTAACGTTAACGTGAGTTTTACTATCATTTTAAAAGACAGGGATCACAGCCAGCTTTCAAACCTAAACTGATCGACAATCATCACTTTACATTTACATTGTGCATTTCTTTTAGAACATTTACATGGTAAACATCAACCACAGACACTGAAGCTGAGCTTTGTAACTATCCAGGGTTATCAATGCACTGTACTGTACAGCTGAACTGTTTAAAGATCAGCTTTGCTCTGAACAAAGACTTTGCTGTATGCCAACTCCAAGAATATCTCAAAACAACTGAGTACAGGCTGCAACCATCACCATCTTTCATCAGTCATATCCGTTCTCACACACACACACACACACACAACTGTTCGTGCCTTTCTTGTTGGACACAGACATCCTTTCATTCTTGCTCTCCCTCTGGTCTAGAATATCTTCCTAACCAGCGGAGGGATGAAAGCAAAGCTGGGGGACTTTGGAATCGCAAGAATGTTGAATAAGTGAGTCAGTGTCATCTTCACACATGCACACACACAGACACAGATTGCAGCTGTCTGTCACTGAGCGCTCTGCAACACATGGAAGACTTCCAAACAACTGATTATCATTCCACAAACTGTCGTCCCGGACATGTAAACACATGGTTGTGGAACAAATGGTCAGCTGTAGTTTTTGGCTGCTCCGAGCAAACTCAGAGGATCATAAAAACACATCTGTGTCCTGTAAATAACACTCCTGTGTGTGCAGCAATTTTTAGACATGAATAGCAACATGCCCAAAATGTCTCAGGAATTATAGAGTATGAAAAGCGTTTGTGCAGAAAGTCATGGCACCCAGAGGATGAGTCTTAATATTCTCTGACTATTTTCCACTGGTGCCAACAGCAGACCAAAGCTCTGATATATCCTTTGTCTGGTCAGCCAGCTTCTACTTGTAGGACTGACATTCATTAGCTCCACTTAAAGGTCAACATTTGGTGCTTATTTGTGTAGTATCACCCACAAATTACTGGATGTACAAATACATCGATAACTTCCTGGCAGAAGAAGAAACGGATCAGTTTATTTTATGTATCAGCACAAAGCATTTAGATATTCATGGTTTCCATATTTTTCAGACCTAAGATTAATATTGTGCCACATTGAGGTAAAATTTGTTGGGTTTAAATAATTTCAGTGCCATATTGCAGGAACTGTCAGATTTACATCAACTTCAGTTCATGTAGTTATGTTCGGCTGATCTATGTCCGCTCGACATTTTAATCTAACCATGAGTTTGTTTTATCACCAAATACCTGCAACAGCCTTAACATTCCCATATGCTAAAGAAGTGTTTTTGTTTACAACTATTTAGCAAATTTGGCTATGACTGTATTATACTCTTTATATTTTTCCTGGCATGGTTGTAGACTACTAATGTGGCGAGTTTTCTAAATTAAAATTATAAGTGAATCATGGGAGTCTTTGTCGCAGAGCTTATGCCATCTGTTGTCACTTCGCCAACCTTTTGCTAAATTTGACACTCCTCTGTCAGTTATATTTGAAAACTTCTGAAATTTGGCACAAATACTCTTTGGGTCAGGCTCTCCAAAACGGGGAGATGGATTTTTGATTTTTCATGTATTTTTAAAGTTTTTAATAAATTCTGTACATTGATGTTTAATGTCAGTTTCTACTCCTTCCTTAATTATTGGCAAATTCTTCTGAAAAAATGGATCCATCCTTCCTTATTAATATTTTGAGGATAAAGTACTTTAAAAAACTAAATTGAACTGAAGTGAATATGGAATATGAACTAGAACAACAGTTCAGCAGATGGTGACTACTATGGAGAGTTTCGTTGGTCCTTGTGCTAACATGCTTGTTAGAGAAAAGTCATTCAGACCAAATGTTCCCAAACCCAAAGTCATCCATCGCATTGCTAGATGGAGAAGCGTAATTCATCACTCCAGAGAACATGTCTCCACTGCTCTAGAGTCCAGTGGCAGCGTGCTTTACACCACTGCATCCAACACTTTGCATTGTGCTTGGTGATGTAAGGCTTGGATGCAGCTGCTCAGCCATGGAAACCCATCCTGTGAAGCTCTCTACTCACTGTTCTTGAGCTAATCTGAAGGCCACAAGAAGTCTGGAGGTCTGTAGTGATTGACTCTGCATAACTGTGACTGACTCAGCATCCACTGACTTGGCTCTGTGATTTTATGTGGCCTACCACTTCATGGCTGAGTTGCTATTGCTCCCAATCACTTGTTATAATCCCACTAACAGTTGACTGTGGAATATTTAGCAGTGAGGAAATTTCATAACTGGATAAGCGGTAGAGAATAGATGGATGGATGGATGGATGGATGGATGGATGGATGGACTTGTTGCACAGGTATCATCCTTTCACAGTACCACACTGGAGTTCAGTGAGAGCGACCTATTCTTTCACAAATGTTTGT
>VOQJ01031223.1:27397-48583 GCA_015052665.1 Apistogramma diplotaenia
TTGAATTGGTACAATATGGTCAAATCAACTGCTGATACTAATGAGGACAAAGCACAACTCACAGGTGATCTTCTATTACATGACTTTTATTGCTCACCTGAACTAGTCCAGAACGACCTTTTATTGGTGACAAACTGTTTTCAAAAGGTCTGGAAACAAAGGAGGCGCAGGACTTTAGCTCCTCAGACTATTTCAATATAATATGCTCAAAGACAGATTTTTTTTCCACTGACACCAAAAACACATTACCTACCTCAGCTCCACTCTGCCTCTGCTGATCTATAAATCAGTATGGATGATTACTGCCCCTCGAGTTTTCGTAGCATTGCTTTGGACACGAGCGTGTGCGCACAGGGGCCCCATAGAGTCATTACTGATAGATTTAGGGGTTTCTAAAGGCTTTGCATGATTACACAGCTGCTACACATGGACACAATCTGAGCATGGATATTTTATGGCCCACACGCTTTCCCTTTGGACACCCGCAGTGCTGACGGCCACTTGTTTGACAAAGTGCTCGCTAATTGCAACCTGCCAGAGACAAAAACAAACCAGAGGCAGGCATACACAAAAAGTTCAGTCAAGGGAGAGCCGCATTTTTCATCAGTCGCTTGTAACAAACAATGGGTGGTCGGGGGAAGGAGCATCCTAACAGATAGGTTGTGTTGTTGCAGTGGTGATGGATTGAGCGCACACACATGCACAGACAGCTAGAGCAAAAAGTGAATCAATGAATAATAACTAAAACTACACCCTGTGGTCCCATGTGAGCCCTAAAGGCTTCTGTTTAAACATTAGTAGGTTGAATAAATAGCTACTGAATTTGAAGCAAAGCCTTTAGTTCACTCGCTTCCTGAGCTGTAGAGGACGCGCACTCAGCTGTAAACAGCTGCGGGGAGATTTAAGCTGAGAGATTTAAGGTTTAATATGGGAATGAAACATAAGATCAACAACAACAACAACAACAAAAAGCAGAACTAGATCGGGGTCAAAGAGAAACTTGAGAAAGTTTCAAGCATGTCCTTATGGGTGTCACACTGAATAACTCCTCTGCCCCCCAGAAGTCTTCTAAAGCCTCAAATAAAAGCTGGATTTCAAATTAAAAGGGGCAGAAATTATATTTAATGCATAAATTCTGTCATTGCGCCAGTGTAATCATATTATGTGATTGCTTGAGTTTTCTAAATTCAAACCTTATCAACTAGCACTGATTCGATGTCCAAGCATCTTGGATGAGTTTTCACATTTTAAATGGAGATTTCAAGACAATTCGCAACTACAACTTCTAAATATGCAGTTGCCCTTTTGGCTGCTTGTCGGCCCCAGAACAACGATTCAGTGACGTTTCTTGGATTTCTGAGACATTTCTATAGAAACACATTATGATAATATATTTGATTTCCTTTTTTACTCCTGGGTGAATACCTGCATGATGAGGAATCTTGCATTTAGCTATATGCTTCATGTTTAAACCACTGCAGTGCAAGTACAGTCATGTGAACAAGAGATTTTCCACAGGACTCCATGCAGTCCTGTGGAAAACTAAGTGGACCACATTTTAGAACCAACTTTAGCAGCACCAACCCAAAGTATTTGTTTTCTGTGTGACTTGATCAGTCTCTCGCATTGTTGGAGGACTTTGGGCCCACTCTTTACAAAACTGCTTCAATTCATTGAGGTTTGAAGACATTCGTTTAAGCACAGCTCTCTAAGGGTTCCTCCACAGCATTTCAGTCAGGGTGAAGTCTCGACTTTGACTGGTTCATTCTGTTGTAGGTTTGCAGAGGACAGATGGCCTCATGTTTGACTCTTTAAAATGGTGGGTGGTCGACTCCATGACTGCAAAGTGCCCAAGTTCTGTGTCTGCAAAACAAGCCACAAGCCTCACCTCTTCATCTCTGTGCTTGGTATGAGGTGTTTGTGATTTTTTTCCAGACCAAGAAGCATTAAAGCTTGTTTAAAGTTTACTCCTGTCTCAAGGGGACTACATTTGGGTCCACATAAAATGTATCCTTCAGTGTTTCATGATGCTAACACAGCACAAAGTCCAAAATGAAACAGATAAAACAGGGAAACATGCCAAGGAATTGAAACATCCAGAATACACTTAGGAAACTCAGGGAAAGGAGATCAAGGGAAACAAAACAACAAGGAGGACACAACAAAAAACAAAAGGGAGAATACACCGGATAACAAAGGAATAATAAGGGATGACAAGAAAGCACCAATGACACAAGACCAATAAAAAGAAATCAAGAGACATCTAAACAGGGAAACACCTAACATAAACACGGTGACTTTAGACAGGAGGCAGCGCAAAGAGAAGCAAAGCCCCCCCACCCCAACCCAGTCACACACTTGTAGAAAGTTCTAGAGCAGCAAAGAAGTTAGCAAGGAGCAGCAGGATACTTCGAGGGCTTGGTAAGCGACCAATATCACCAGTGTGGATAATTTTTTAAAATGTAAATTAATGCTATATTTTCTTTTAATTCCACAACTGGAGTTGTGGGGTTTTAAGAGGCAGGGAGAAAACTTGTTCTTCAAAACTGGGGCAGACAGCTGCTAATGCTAACAGTGGGTATATTTAGCTAATTAACCCAGGCTCCAACAGTCACAGACACACATCTCAACACATTTTTTGACCTTCCCATTTATCAAATATTATTGGATTTTGTAAACCATTTATGCTGTCCTTAGTTTATTGTTAGCTCCATTCATTTAGATTTGAAATCTTCTAGAACTCGGTAGTTTTTAAGCACAAACCCTGAAGACAAATTTCTTCCATATCAAACCTGGTTAAGGGACAGCCTCTCCTATCTCCGTCCCACCAATCCACGCACAACCTGTCTCTTTTCCCTGCCTCTGCTGTCAATGAAAACTATGAGTGAAATCTGAAATATCACCGCTTATATGACACAAAATAAACTTTCACGATGTTTTCAGCCAAGAATGTAGATGCATAAACCTCAAATATCTGCTCAGTTTATCAAGATATCTTTTATTTGCAATAAGGCTCTGATGTTTTTGGATAAGTCCGTTCCCACTGCTCAGCCAGCTGTCCGTTCGCTATGCCCAGGGAGAACGCCTCACTCCCAGCACTTCGTTTTAAAAATTCCCACTGGGTTTCACCACTGAGTGGAAGTTAAACAGATATAATTCACTCAGATGATTTTAACGACTGATGTCTGGTTTATTTCAGTGTTTCATTTATTCCTCAGCAAATCAGTTTGGCTGAGATTAAAATTTAGTTCAAAACTGGATAGTTTATCTAATTTTGATGTCTTACTGGATAACTGTCAGCATATACCATTTGCTCATCGTTTCCCCCCGATGTACAAATGTGCACTGGTTTTAACAGCTTTTTTCAAATTAAAACTGATGTTAAAAATATTTCAATATTTATTTTAACGCGAGAGCCTTTTCACCAGGAACGGGAACATTGCAGTGGCATGTTGATGCTCTTCATGGAGACTGAAGACTGATGCCAAGCCTGCTCCAGAAATGATCAAATTATATGTTTTAAATATTTATTTGACTCTATTCTAAATGCCATGTGTCTGTTGTAAGTGGTGGGAATCTTCTGGAATAAAAAGGAGATTTATTCAGTAAGAAGCTGATCTGGGCGTACATGTGCAATGTTTGTATTCAGAGAGAAGTTTTTAAAGCCAAGCATTTGCAAAAGTTCTTAAGAACTAGAGTGTTTATGTGTGTTGTGGGCAGTTTCCACTGCAAGTATTAATCAGTAAATTTAAACTGAAAGGCAATAGAAACACTGGAGCTGAGCTGTGATGTAAACAAGTATGTAAATAATGGGAAGTATGTACTTGAGTACTGAGAAATGGGCCAGTTTTCGCTTTTGAAGGTCAGGCTAGCTTAAATATCACTGTAAAAAGTGCGGACTGATGTTTTTATCTGCAGACCACTGATCAATGTGTCATAGTATAAGTGGAGACGCTATTTAGTGCAACCAATGATCTTGCAGGCCAAATATAATTATAATGAGGGCTGGGGGTCTGGCTCGCAGGCCTCAAGTTTGACACATGGGGTTTAAGAAGTCTCGAGATTTGTTGAGATGCAACTTTGCAAACCTACTGTCATGTTTTGGTTTTTTTTGACATGTTTAAGGCAGGCCACACTTGTTTTTTTCTAACTGTACTATCTTGAATGTTATTTAACGTACTAACTGAGGCCTGTAGGGTCTGAGTTAGATGTTCTTTTTTGTGTGCAGTTGCTCTGAGCGTTGCACAGCCTGACCTTGTTTTTCCTTCACTGGGACATCCACTCTTGAATGTTTTCCACTTGTGAATAATCTTTCTCATTGCAGAATGATGGACCTCAAATTGTTTAGACACGGCCTTACAACCCTTCTCAGATCGATAGGCAGCAACGATTGCTTCTTTAAGGTGATTGCTGATGTCTTTCCTCCTTGGTATTGGGTTACCACACACCTGAATGCTCCAGAAGTGCTCACACTTCCTGAACCAATTAATCAAGCACATTTGATTAACCACATCTGGCCTCTTTTTACTCCTTTAATTCCTATGGAAACAGTAAGTGAGTTTTTCCACATGACTGTAAACTTCATCTGTAAACACCCTTTTTCACATGCCTGCATGTTGTACATTGTGAGAGCCAATTGAAATGCATCTGCTTGAACATACAGTAGAAATTCACAGAGGCCAGAAGTACGAGCTTTACTCAAGATAACTTTAGACAGATTTTTTTGCAAAAAGAGAAACATTTCCTTCAAGTAAACGATTCACAGAATTCTTCACAAATCTGCTGAGAATTTCACTTGTTTGGAGTGTATTCAAGTTCTTGAGTGTTTACTACTTGAGTTTGTTGTGGAAAGTGGGCAGTGTGTTGTTCCAGCTCAGCTGGCTCTGCGAATTTGGGTGTCACTTTTCTTCCAAATGAAATGCAGAGCTGTTAAGATTCAACTTAGCAACAGGAAATCAACAAAAAACACATTGTTTTAATGAGGATGGATGTTTACATGTGATCATCGGGACTTGGAATGCAGAGACGAGCCCATTAAGGATTGTGTTATTGAAAAGTTCAACAAACAAACTGCTTGTGAAGTAACCATTGTGTACATGCCCTTCTGTGTTTGTGCTCAGTGGTTGTAAACGAAGCCAAAATCCTGCAAAGCGACATTTTCCACTCCAGTTCAGGCTGGATTAAACAAACTGCGATCGCATTTACATTCGTCTCTGAGCACCAGAGACGGACGGAGACGGCTCAAATAACTGTGAGCTGGAAAATCAAAACCATTTGATAATTAGGCTCCAGCATGTGTAAGCACAGAAACTCTCCAAATGGCCAAACCCAAATACACCGTCACACATCAGTGCATGGTGGGCCAAGCTATAGAGCTTGAATCTTTGGGACTGAAATCCAATCAAACATTTTGTTTGCGTTGACTGAAAAATGAAAGTAAACTCTGGCTTTTGTGATGCACAAATGTGTGCCCAACTCAATTAGCTGATCACATCCACAGAAGACACCATTTTGCTATGCAAGATAACGAGCCATTTGTCTTTGCTAGCAGACAAGCTAGCATTAAATAAATTTAGCTAGAAGATTAATGTATTAGGTTTAGTTTGACCTTTATTTTGTCCCAGGTTTTTCCGTGTGATTTCCTACATTCCCATTCGATTATTGGGTAATCTCAGCTTACTTTATAACTCATCTAAATAGCTAGTTATAGAGTAGAAACATTATAATTATAAGTGAACATAAGCATACCATCCTTTGGATTTTCAATTCACAGGTTCTAAGCGGCAGCTGAGGAAGTCTGAGAAAGTCTCATTTCTTACAATCCAGTTACACAATGCCAATCAACAAAGGTTCTCTATTAAAATTGCTGCATAGTGCACATTCCAGTGAATAAAAACAGGTTGAGAGAAACAAGCTTCCACCTTTCTAGCTGCAAAGTCACAGCCTTAAACTGCTGCTTCCTCACACTTTATTCCTCTGAAATGTTTCAAACTCCCATAAAGTATGCTGAAGGAAAATATCAATACAGCTTAATAACTGATGAAAACACTGCTGCAGGAAATAGAAAATTGCTCTTCCTGCAGTGTCCTTGGCCACTGGCTGCTCCTTGCTCGTTTAAGACAATGAGATTTCTCAATTAGGCCATCCAGAGCTGATTATTAATCCAGCGGCATGATGTGACTCAGCAGCAGCTTATGAGAGCACGTTTCACCATGTCTCTGCTCTCTTCACCTGTTCTTTGTTTCTTCCTCCCATTGTGCCTCTGTTTGTTAATCCTGTCAGCTCCACTTTCTGACTGCTCTCTGGAAACTTTTGGAAATAAAACCAAAACGTCCCACAGAGCTACACAAGACTAGAGTTTGGTGTTACATTAATAAGCCAGGAATAACAAGCAGTCAAAGCAAAATTGACTTAATATTCTATTCATTATAACCTGAAACTAGCAACTGGGTCCAAAGTCACAGACTGAGAGACCTCAGGGCTGTTTTTCTCATTGACTTCCATACAACCTGAAGTCTTTCTGCAACCTCAAGGAGTACCCCCTGCTGGTCATTAAATGCAATGCAGGTTTATGGCTTTTCCATCTTGGCTTCATGATTCAGACCTAAAGAAAAACCTTGTTGCTGCTGTTGTCTAGACATTACAACAGGGGTGCCAAACTCTGTCATAGGACGGACCAAACTTGAAGACACAGTCTAAGTCGTGGGGCGAAGAGGATTAAAAAAGAATAATTTTAATCAGCAATATGAATTTGATGGCCAGAAGCAACTTTATACTCATACTAACATTATATTTTTCTTCAAAAATAAGATAATAAATAAAAATATTTGAAGTTGATGAAAATTATTTTCAGGTAAAAACTGTGATGTGAGATCCTGCACTGCACATTGTAAACCGTGCAGCGTGTCCAGTTTATCAGCAAAAAAGTGCAGCTGCAAACACAGCGGTGGAGACCTCGTCTGATTTTTCTTTTCGGCAATCGTGTGATTGCGCGGTCCCGTCCCTGAAGCTGCACGGATGTATTCAGATGCTTCATTATGTCGCAGAGAAATGCCGACTCACACTGGCACCTTTTATCCCGGAGCCCCATGGAGTTTTCTCCTTTACTTTTCATGAACTTGATTCCATCAGGTAGCACATCGCACCTGTGTGATATTGCACGTCACCAAATTCAGAAGCTATTTAAAGTTTTGCCTCATAAAATTCACGGTCTGTGTTACTGCTCGTTCTGTCTCAAGACTTGGCTGCGTAGTGTTTCTTGGTGTGTAACGCAGTGCACTAACAGTCAGCTCACCTGACTGTATCTGTATCTTCTCCCTTATTCATCCCACCAATCCTCTCTTTTCCCAGCACATCGCAGGCGAGGAAAACAGACAGACGGTTTACAGTCTATACAAAGTGCTGACCCATGTTTTTATCCGCTGTTCACTGATAAATCTGTCACTGGCAACAGGGGGGTTAGTGCACAGGTCTTGGCCTGCGCGGCAGGTGTTGCAGTGCATTGTATGATTTGTAGTATAACTGGTGTGAGTGCCATTTACCCATGGGCCATTGATAATAGCCATGTGAAATCATCTCTCGGGCCATATAAAATGACATCGCGGGCCAGATGTGGCCTTGAGTTTGAGGACAGCAACAAATACCTTGGAATCCCACAGGCTAATGGGAACCATGATGAGGCCGCTAGGAAAGCTGCAACCTCCAAGTACCTGCAGAGTAAAGCAAGTCCTAAGAAATCAGCTGAATGGGAAGAACAAGATCTGGGCTTATCCCACAAGATCCCAGTTATCAGATACCCTGCTGGGATAATAAGCTGGCCAAAGGAAGAAATAGAAGCCACTGATGTAAAGATAAGAAAGTTCCTTACCATGCATGGATGGTTTCACCCCAAATCCAGCACTCTGAGACAGTACGTGAAGCGGAATGAAGGTGGCCGAGGACTAGTGAGTGTCAGAACCATGGTCCTAGACAAAACAACAAAGGTCCACGAATACATCAGGAAGATGGCCACAAAGGATCAAGTGCTTAGTGAGTACCTCGGAAACCCAGCAGAATCACAAGGAGGAAGAGGAGGAAGAAAAGGAACCATGGAGGACATCCTCTGCACGACATGTACCACTGGCAGATAGAAAAAGTGGGCACAAGATCGAAAGAAGCTGGGGTCTATCACACCAGGTAAGACCCCAGGTGCAGGCTGTGCAAAGATGCCCCTGAGACAATCCAGTACATAACAGCAGGGTGCAAGATGATAGCATGCAGCGCATACATGGAATGCCATAACCAAGTGGCCGGCATAGTATACAAGAACATCTGTGGGAACAGCTAAGATACTGCGCAGGACCCTCAAGTTCCCAGGCCACTGGTAGAGGACCTGAGCTTGCAGGGCAGAAAAAGACCGCCCAGAGGAGTGAGCTGTCTCATAGAGAATGACATCTGGAGGGCCTGGGTTCGATTCCACCTTGGCCCAGGCCTCCCTTTGTGTGGAGTTTCTATGTTCTCCCCATGTCTGCATGGGTTCCCTCCAGGTACTCCAGTTTCCTCCCTCAGTCCAAAGACATGCAGTTACTGGGGTTAGGTTAATTGGTTACTCTAAATTGCCCATATGTGTGAATGGTTGTCTCTCTGTGTTGGCCCTGCGACAGGTTGGCGACCCGTACAGGGTGTACGCTGCCTCTGGCCCTATGCCAGCTGGGATAGGCTCCAGTCCTCCAGCGAACCTGAACAGGATAAGCGGAAGAAGATGATGATGGATGGATGTTAGATAGCTTGGTGATTAGGAAGGTGCAATATGGACTGTAGGAGTGCATGTCACCAATATGCATATTAGAACTACTTATTTACTCTCAATAGAAAGTAATTAGTTACACTACCTACTGCACCTACTACTATTACTACTACAACATGGATCTAGGTTTACTTCGCAAGATGGCCTGTGCATGATCTGTAGCAACTACTGTATATTCTACAGAATCAGTTTGTTGTGTGGCTTTCTAGAGATCACAATATATGATTAATAAAACTCCTTTAATGGATCATAAAAATTGTTTTGGAATAAATGAGTATTCCATAACCAGTTAGTGAAGGTTTATGGCAGTCACCTGGGAAAATTGATTACTAAAGCCCCAATCACACAGGCCTGGAGACCAATCACTGCTCCATGGCAGCCACGGGGAAAACTGTGTATGTGTATTCCCTGACTCCTGGCAAAAATCTCCTTGTGATTTCTTTGGTTGCTCTCACAGTTTGCACTCAATAGCTACTCTCGAAATGGTATGAAAAGTGCAACACAAACTGAAAACAGAAACCCTTTACCTTCAAACCAAAAGTTTCACCTTATTAGATGTGTTGGGTGTGGCTCTGAGGGATGGCAAAAGGATTACAGCGCTATAAATGATTCCCATGTCCACTGCCAGCAACCTGTAGGAACCACTCCTCAACCAGTTGGGACATAGTATTTGAGATGTAGGGAAAGAGAGAGATCGCTTTTACTTTTTAAATAATCCCTCTTTTTAGAATTCACTGGGCAAATACTGTTTGCCTTGTTTGTGCCAAGTTCCTAATGATTTATGAGTATGACTTTAATGCTGCTGACGATTATAAGGGTGTTGAATTAAGGGAATTAAATTGTGTTGCACCAGATTTTTAAATGTGAATATGAATATGAAATTATATCTAAATATGAAATTGATGCGTGAAGCATGTTAAGTATTTTACCCCTGAAATGTTGTGATAGTAAAGCAAAAGGAAGCCAAATATGTGGATTCATGGATATTTGGTAGAATCTCATTATTTTGGAGAGGCCTGAAAGCATCGGGCTGCTTGGAGCCTTTTCGAGCACTATGGCCTAACCTCCTTCTTTTTGGCATCTTCTGCTTTGCCTCCGTGAAGGGCTCAAGGACAACCTTGCTCTCTGCTGTCCATATTGGTTAGTTAGTGCAGAACAAAATCTGATGGGATGAATAATAAATGTGTCTCGCAAAATTTCCATACCCATGTTAGTAATCAGCTTATGCATGGTTACAAGAAAATGCAAAAGAAAACATTAAGTAATAAAAACAGAAGCAGCAACAAATCAAGATGCTAAAAACTCTAGAGAGTTGGACATGGGAGCAGAAAATAAATATGGTGGAAAAGAAGCCATAAAGCAACATGAGGATAAAAAGGAAATGGTGTCAAGAGAAATATAAGTGTTCTTCTGAACACGTTTGTTGGCGCTCGTTTTCCCTCAGCTCTGAACACTCTCGTTGATTCAATTTATTTGTTACAAGCCGACGACAGACGTGTGGGACGGGACGAGCTGTAAAGGATTATTGCGCTGTAATGAAATCACATCCCAGGTTCTGGTGACTTACCACCCACAGCCAACTGAGGATAATTTTCAGAGGTTCACTGTGGAATATCAAAGGAAGTAGAGCCATTTCTCTTTTTGTTTAGAACAAAGGTTAGGCCGTGCCAGCACTCAAACGCATTGCTCCAACCAGAACAACACACATGGTAAACCTTTATTAGGCTTAAGGTTAAAAAGAAATGTTACCCCACTCCCTTCCTCTTCACACAATTACACAGAGCTGGGCTATAAAACTGCTCTGGATACAAGAGGTAGTCTCACTGTAGCCGCAGCAGTATATAAGCTGAAGCAGTCAGGTTTGTTGGTGGTGATGATTAATAATTACATACATGAGTAGCTTTTCTCTGGTTTCTGTCATTACTGAATGACTGAAACAGCTTCATTTCCTCATTGCGTGCAAGTGCCTGCAGTAATAATGTCTGTATATCATTCCCACTGTTCAGTGTGAGCTCCTGAGTGCAGTGGTTTGATTTTGCACTGCGTGAATGTGTGTGTATGAGATCCATGCTATCTGTCTCTTAGCAAGTGTTTTAATTACGGCTGCTAATTGAGCTGTTAAGCCAACCTCTGTCTTGATTATACATTTTCTAAGTGCTCTCTGGGCAGCTCTGGGTTTTTGGCTGCAGCATCACTAACACCCCATGTATTCCTGCACAAGCATGTCTTATAAAATTAAAGTCAATTCAGTTTAATTTTATTTCTATGTTGCCAGCTCACAACACTTTCCATAAGGGACTTTGTGAAAATAAAGACCTTGCAATGTTAGAGAGAATCCCGATGACAAGTCAGCCCCCTATGAGCAGCACTTGGCAACTGTGGAGAGGAAGAACCCCATTTTAAGAGGAAAAGACTTCAAATAAATTGACACTCAGGGTGGGAAAGCCATCTGTCATGGTAATTTAGGGGTGAAGGGAGAGAAAATAACTAAAAAAGAGACAAAACCACATGGAAAGTGACTTTTAAATTTCACTACTACTTGATGGCAAGTGCATGCAGACAACTTGGCAACTTCCAAACTACATGTACAAGTGACCAAGGCTAACTTGGGATTGTGTTAGTGACTAAAGAAATCACAAGTAAGTTATTAGTTTAGCACCACCTTTTCCAACTGATTTCACCCAACGACCACCAGTAACCATTTGCCAACCGGTTGAGGATGCACATTTTCCCGTCGTGAACAGTGGTTTCCAGGTAGTTGATGACCTGTCTCTAGGCCTGTGTAACTGAGACCTAAGATATGATGAGCCCTGATTACTTTGTAAATTAGGAAAATTATTTTAAGTTCAACTCTGCAATTTAACAGGGAGCCACTGAAGAGAAGCTAATAAGTCTGTCTTTCTATTTAGTCTCTGTCAGTACTCTCATTGCAGCATTTCGGATCAACTGAAATTAATAGAACAACATGAAATCAATGAAATGGCTCAGCCTAGAAATAAAAAACATATGAACTAGTTTTTCAGCACTCTGAGACAGGATGAAAAACAAAAATAAATAAAATAAAAAACGGAGCCCTGCTGTGTGTGCAGATTATTATTTTTTAAATATTTGATTGTGTATTCAATTCTGAATTCATCTGAGGGTTTTTTTTTTTGCTTTAACATCAGGCTTTCATTAAGGGTTTAATGCTATCTCTACTCGATTTGAGCTATTGATTGATTAATAGCTCATTTTGAAATGGTTCTTCTTAAAACATCAATGAATTACTTTTTTGGATTTATATAAGCCTGCAGATGTGTTTAAATCATGTTGTGCGCCACTGATAGCTCAGCTGTTTTCAGGGGAAATGAGTGCATTTATTACTCACAACCCTCCAGTTTTTGTTCAGTGATAGCCAGCTCTAAAAACTTTATTTTTAATGCTGCCTCTATGTTCAAGTCTTTTCGGAGGCGCCCACACAGACCTTTTGCTTTGCACTTGTTGTTGCTTTTTTCTCAGTTAAAATGAAGTTCTGTGATGCTCATTTCTTCAGGCTGCAGCCATGGAATCAGGACAAATTTCTCTACACACCGATGAGCCAAAACATTGTGACCATTCATAGATGAAGTGCTTAACCCGTTCCCTTCCTGGAGGTCCCTGCAGTGGGACCAGTCTGCATTTGTTATAAAAAATGCAAAGCCTGAAGAGTCTGTCTGGTACCACCGAGATTAAAATGGATGCAGCATCTGCTGTGCTTCATTTCTGTTGCATCAAATTAGAGTGGAGTTGCACTTGAGAATTTTTAGAACAGCCTTAAATACATCAGTGTCACTGACTTTGTGTTATCTAACTCTGGCCTGGTGATAAGGATGAGGTGACTTGCAGAATGAGAATCAGAATCATTTTAATAAACACACAACCAAGGTCACTGAAACTTGAATTTGGTGAAACACGTTGGATAAGCTTAGTTCAACAATGTCAATAACGTCAGACATATTAGAAACAAAAAAGTAGGACAGCAGATGATATCCATAGATAGCACAAGGCCAAATAAATGGTTGATCGTTATAAGACTGAGACAGGAGATTTAAGTGTACGTCTTAAATTTTCTTCAGGGTTAGAGAGAAGTGTTCAGAGTCATTGCTGTGCCAAACCTGAGCTGTCCAAGAGTGCAGACATCTTCACACTATTTGTGAATTGAGTTCCTGGATCCAGAATGAAAGGCTCCTCCACAAAAGTTTGTAATATTTTTTTTGAGAACATCAAAACAATGTCTCTCAGTTTTTAGCTCATCTGACTAGAAGACTGGAGACGTTCATGCCACAGTGAGACATCACTGCTCTTCCTACAGAATTGGTCAGAATTGAATGAAAACTGCATGCAGTGATCAAATTGTGCTCATGGTCCAGGCCACATTTATTGCTCTTGGTAGATTTGAATTCTCATTTGTTTGTGTAAAATATCCAAACAGTGACATTAAAAACTTGTAAGTTTCTTTCTGCACTTCACACATTCCAGTAACCCTTGAACTGTGGTGGATTATGAGCTGGGTGAGCTACTACACCACTGGTGTTCTGGTTCATGTTTGCATTGATAAAAACGCTGTGAAATCCCCACCCAGCTTTCTCCTGTCTTGTAAATGATAAAGAATTGTTCCAAAAATTCCTGGATCGCCTGTTATATTTTTCAGGCAAATTTGTCCATAACGTTTTGAGAAATCCTACAAAATAATGTTTTTGGTTGGTAATCCAGTTGTGCCATTTGCATACTGGAGACTGGTGATTGAGCTGAGGTGAGTTATAAACTGGTTTGTGTTGAGAGGACACAGCCTTGGGCATGTCTGTACTATGTTCAGCAGTTTATTGATGAAAATGGCTGGATTTAATTATACTGAAGGTCAAAGTGAAGTCAATGTAAAGAATACAAGCCTGTGTGCTGAGTGACTCAAGATGATGGTATCAGGAGTCAGAAGAGGTGGCAATGCAAACGTAAAAGGAAGAAAAAGCTAACTTTTTCCCAAAAACAACAAAAAACCCCAGACTGGAAAAAAAAAACAAAACAAAGGGAAGCATAGGTCATGTAAAGAAACTTACAAGGCAAAATTAGGAAGCACAGCAGGCGAAGACTGGAGAAGACAGGACTACACAGAATACGCTGCAGAAGTCTGAAGCCACTCCTTAATTTAGTGCATTTTGCTAGGAAAATGAGACATAGGTGCACCGACTAATTTAAATGTGTAAACATACATAAAAATTACGTATATAAGTAAAACACAGAGTTTGTACGGTTCTAACAAGCTTGAAAGTCAGTATTTGATAGGAGCACCTTTATCATAGCCTGAACTCTCAGAGATGGACCCAAAATGCAGGAATTGACAAAAATGTAAACTCAAAAAAGCTTTATTGCTAAACTCTTAGAAAACAAACAAACAAACAAAAATTCCACAGATCGAGGAGGGACACAGCCACGAGGGAGAACATGACAAAGCACAAAGGAAGACTGAGACAATACACACACATGATAAAGAGATGATATGGAGCAGGTGGGAATACAACTGGGAATTACTAACACAAGTTAAACTACACAATAGATACAGAAAAGAACAGACACCAAAATAAATCAGGAAGAGAGCCACAGCTGAATAGGGAAACAAGAATAACTTAACACGAAGCACAAACGATAAACACAACAAGGACTGAGCCAGAAATGGAAGCACAAGAGAGGCAGGAATAAACAGGGATTCAAGGAATAACAGAAAGTAGACGAGAACTAAAACCTGAAAATATAAATATAAAGAGACTAACCAGGAAATGCTGCTACAAGAAAGTATAAAACCAGAAACACAGGACTCTCCAAGAAAACTATGGGCAATAACACTAAGAAAAGACAGAGAGCTTAATACCAAACCAGAATACAGAAACATAATCAAAAAATGCAAAACTAGACAACAGCTAAACATCCCAAATACTGGGCCAAAGAACTCAGGGACCATGTTAGCTTTCTTGTAATTTCTTTAAGTAGTCTTCAGGAAGGATATTAAAAGCTCTTCTTTGGATGCTGTCCATCTTTTATTCCATTCTCTGTCAAGATGATCCCCCACTGCTTCAATAATGAAGGGATTACTAACAACTGAAGGATCTCTCAGTGATAGGGTTGCCACCCATCCCGGAAAATACGCAATCGTCCTTTAGTTGGCAATTAAATGTTGCGTATTGAAATGACACGGGACGTGATTTGTTCCATATTTTCAATAATGTCCAATACTCATATCTGTCAACACTAAATATAACAATTAAGCACAAAATAAAATACAGGAAATACTAAGGCCAGCAAGGCTAATGCACAGACGGGACATGGGCAACACAGATACGAAAGCACTGAGAGAACTTACAATAACCAGGAATTTAAGAATATAAACAGTAAAGTAATCCAATAAACTAATCCAAACAGGCACCAAAACTCCTTAAATTTAAACGAGAACTCAAACTGAACAAAAAACCTACAACAGTTATGTAATCGAAGCTAACTTCTCAGTAGAGCTTTTGGATGTCAGTTAGTAAGTGTACATCAGTTAGGTGGTGTTGGACCTTGGATATTAGGTATTATTCA
Organism: Apistogramma diplotaenia; assembly: GCA_015052665.1. Lineage (NCBI taxonomy): Eukaryota > Metazoa > Chordata > Actinopteri > Cichliformes > Cichlidae > Apistogramma > Apistogramma diplotaenia. Next base: position 42,771 of record VOQJ01031223.1, read on the forward strand.
AATTACTTCACAGTTTAGAACAACTGTTCTGAAATGTTCAACAGAATGCCAATGGTTTCTGGTTGAGTTCTAGAACAACCTGCTGACTTGTGGTTAAAAAGAACCACTATGTCTTTCCTTACACATATGTACTATTACATTGTCCTATTACATTTGGGGCTGACAAAAACAATGAGGCCACAGCATTTACAAATCATTTTTGTGAGCCAAAAATTCAGGTCTTAGGTGGCTTGAAATGCTTCCTTTCAGACAGTTTTTTCAGACATTCCTAATATGGTTATCTCAAGCACAGAAGCCCCACCCACCTGCTCTTAAAATGTTCTCTTCACAATGGACAATCAAAGGGGAGGGGCTACAGCAGACTGTAGGGGGTTGCACCAAGGCGCATGTTGAAATAAATAAGAAGTATTTTAAACTGCAACGCTGCTCTATTAAAAATAGAATCCTTTTAGTATCACTTTACGATTACGAGTCTTCTGGTTTCCTGCAAAATTTCCGGAACGTGAATCTGTCAAGACAACCTCTGACCTGTTTGGTATAGCACCGAGTTAGAGAGAGGGCAAGGAGGCAGTTTACCCCTCCTATAGAACCTACTGAGGTTGTCAGCTTCACTTAATCCATTCCTCCCCCACGTTTCTTTCTTCTGTCCCTCTTCTCATTCACTCATTCAATAATAAACATTTTCCTCCCCTCTCCATCATCCATCCATGCTCTGTCTATGTGTTTTTCGTAGCAGATTGTCTCTTTTCCGCCCTCACAATTCTCTGTCTATTCTATTCGAGAAGATTCTTTTCTCAAACACAAACATGGCCGTCTGCCTCACAGCCCCTCGGGAGCGTCACGATGGCAGCTGATAAACACTCGAACATCTCGTCCTCGTCTGTCAGTCCTAACGCCCGGCATGGCCAAAACAACTTTTCTAAATTCGACATAATCTCTCGCTAATATTCTGCCTCAATCTTCACGGTGTCAGGAGGCGACACGGGGAAACAAATTATGGCGTGAAGGGTGTTTTCTTTTGTTATTTTCCCCCTCTGTCTAATGTGTGTCTGTGAACTCATTAATGCTGGGTGGATAGTTCAGCTGTCAGTTTGAGGCACTGACAACAAACACACACACACACACACACTAACAAAATGTAGAGACCCACACACACACACAGTTAGGAATTGAGTAGTAACACTGAAAGACTACTATTTGTGAGAAGCAATAACAGTCCATTTGTTTTCAACTGAAAACCAAAAAAAAAGCAAAATGAGATCAAGTCTGAGGCCATTATGAAGACATTAACCTCAAGGCCCTGCACACCCACACAGGTATTTCATTTAAGATGAAGACAGACCTATGTTTGACCTATGTCAGTGCAATATATATACTTAAGAAGGTAAACAGCTTAACTTTTTTGTACTTTTCTCCTTTGATAAGCAGAAAACTAATTTCCGCTGCTTCGTTATCCGTGATCTCATTCCTTCGGTTACCACACAGAGCTCGTGACCATGACTGAGGGTAGGGACATAGATCGAACGGTAAATTGACAGATTCGCTTTTACGCTCAGCTCTCTCTTCAGCACAGTGGACCAGTACAGTGTACATCACTGCAGTCTCACACTCCCCTCCCTTGTAAACAGACCCCAAGACACTTACGCTCTTCCACTCGCATGCACCCTTGAATTTCCTCGAGAGGATAAAGAGCTGGTTCAGCGTTCCACGATCAAGATGAAAAATGTGTTGTTCCTCCTGAAACTGTCCTTTCCTGTACCCTGGCATAGACCTTCCCAAGGAGGCTGGGACCACCACGCCAATCTGCCAATTTAGAGGCACTGCCCCAGATCTCCATGTGATGTTGTAGGTGTCATAAGACAGCCTTACAATACCCAGAGCCGTTGACTACCGCTAGTGATGGGCAAAACATCCACCTTGTTCCTAGACTCTGCTTCCTCTACGGAAGGCATGTTGGTGGGATTGAAGAGATCCTCAAAGTATTCCTTCTACTGCTCAACTATATCCCAAATTGAAGCAATTCATTCCCACTGAATGAAGTAGAACACCACTTTCCCCTCTTAAGTTTAGCCAGCTTGCTAAACCAGTGAAAAAAAGTGAAAAGTTGGATAATATGTACTCAGTATATGATGAACGCATTAATTTAATCATCATATTCCTCTATAGCATGATACGCCAAAGCTGCCAGTCTGTTTTGATTTAAATGTAACAAAGAAAGCAGTTTAACACACACTGTAACATGAAGGCAGGAAGAACTGAGCTTTAACTTAAAAAAGAAACACTTGTTCTGCACTGAATGCTTTATTTCAATAAGTTGGAGGCTGCATGCTAATAAGCCTGCCAGCTTTTCTTCATAACAGAATAGAGCTGCCATTCAAATGAGAAAAAGGATTGTTAAAGGGAAATCTCACAAAAGAAGACAAAAAAAATCGTTTTTGGTCAGAATTACTTCATTAAACTGGTTTTATGTCTCCTGCTGTTCAGCTGCATTAGGAGCATTTGTGTTCTGAATAGTACTTAATTTTGAAAAAGATAAACAATAGGTGAACAGTGCACTATATGCCCTCACAGCAAGTAAACAGGACTTTCTAAGACTTTACTCACAGCAGCAAATATCTTGTGATCTTAAATTTGATAGAAAACCGCAAATTTGTAGTGTTTTTCTAAATATTCTCTTTGAGCCGAGCTGACGGCACAATGAAGTCTAAATCTGGTGCATGAAAGTAAAGAGCTCTATTTAAAATGAGCTAGTTTCAAAGTTTTGTTTCAACCTTGTACAAATCTGATGAAAGCTTCACTTTCCTGATGTTTTCTTGCTTGACAGGCTAATAGCTCAGGGAACGCGTGTTTTTAAAGGCACATTAAATGATAGCAAGTTCTGCTCCTCCACCAGCTCTGAGAACTGATACAGCTAATATTGGTAATATTGGTGGTCATATTAAATGCAGTGAGGATGAATATGATCTACAAGCTTCATTTTTTCATTGACTGTCTATGAGAATACAGCCCTCAACTCACTGACCTCAGTAAATGCTTTTCCGATGGGCTTTTAGGCTCAATCACTAGTTTGAAGTTGTATTGAATAAAATATAATGTACATTTTGTGAATTATGAACCTCATTAGTTTCCAACTGGATAATAAAGGAGGTATTTGTGGTTGATAAATTGTACAGTTTGAACATACAGTGACCCTTGGTTTCAGTCTTATCGGTCAGAGGGGGCTTCGGTGAAGAGAACCAAGGCAACAAAAGCAAAACTTTACAATCCAGTGAGTAAAATAGTTTCAACAAACTGCAATCACCATCAGCACAACCAGCTGAAGCTGAGTATAGACCAGGGGTCGGCAACCTTTAACACTCAAAGAGCCAGCTGGACCCGGTTTCCACACAAAACAAAACACACTAGGAGCGGCAAATACACACGCACACAAAAACGAAAACACGAAATACTTCCGGCTTCCACGAGTGACGCATATATTGAAAGCCGCAGCGTAAGGATGAAAGAGCCGCGGGCTGCCAATCCCTGGTATAGACATAATATTCGGTGATCAAACATCAAGGGACTCCTGCCTGCGCTGCCATATTAACTCCACCCACAGTACTCAATGCTACTCAATTGTAATTGAAACACAACAAGACTTTGTGAGTATTGTGGACTAATGGAAACGTGGTAGTACTCCGCGGCCTGTGCGAGTCTCTCACACAGTCTTTCTATCACAGTCTGATATTTGTGCCCTTTTGCCTTCAGTAACACTGGGTAGAGGACGGACTGAAGATTTTTGCTGGTTTTGCCTCAAACAAAACATTATTTATTAAAAAGTAGGTTTATTGAAAAACAGGCAGTGTCAGTGAAATGAAATTAATTTACCATAAAATCCAGATAAAACTCTTCACGATTCTATATTCATTAAAAAAAAAACTACAACAAAAACACCTTCTGAAGTGTCGATTGTGCAGAGATAAACTCGCTGCTCTCATGCAACATTTTATTGTTTCTGTGCTCAACTGCACACAATTGTGGTGTCAGCAACTATCAACATAACAGAAGAACATGTAAGTGCATCTCACACACACACACACACACACACACACACACACACACACACACAGCCAAGGAACTGTAGTTGACACAGTTGACGACCCCTGTTCTATATGATAGTTTGGGCCTATCACATTGAGGGAGGTCCTACAATAGACTGATCTCATTCACATTAAAAGGCACCAGTTGAGGAGGCCACCTGAATGCCTTCTCGGTGGGGCGTGTCAGGCATGTCCTATTGAAAGTAACCCTGGGGCAGACCCAGGATATGCTGGAGACACTAGCTCTCTCAGTGGTCTGGGGTGATGGAGGCCTAGGCGTCTGTGCTTAGACTGCTGCCTGAACTCAGATATTTGGTAGAAAATGGATGGATGAATGAAGATGAACATCTGGATTAGTTTGCATGCCCCTGTTTTTCTCTGTAATGGGAAGTTTGAAGCAAGCAAAGTTGAAAGCATCATGCATGCATTACTTTCATCTAGAAAATGAATTGTTTGTCGGCTGATATTAAACTGGCATACAACCACTACTGCAGCAAAGTCTAAGCACATTCTTCACAAGGCTGTGGACCTTTTATTTTAATTCCATATATAAAAGTATGGCTTCTAAATCATATCTGCATTGAGTGTTGATATGAAACTCATGTTAATGTCAAGATGGTGTTATTGTCTCTTTGTTTACATCCCATCATGGCAGGAAGCCTCGGTGGATATCATCATTCTCACGGTTCCCAGTGGTCTCACATTCTCACCCTCACCCACTCGTTTTCTCTCCCTTTATAGCCTTCTTCTCCTCCCCCCCACCTCTTTTACAGCCCAGCAGAGCAGCGGGGCTCAATGAATAATCAGCCTGTAATTAAAAAGTTTACTGTCTTAATCCAATCTTCTTCTTCTGAAGAAGAAAAGGAATGGTCATGGTTAAATTCACAAGGGGAATTGGCTTTATGGTGGCAAACATTTTAAATAAAATGTACACTATATCATCTTTATGTGTTAGACTTATGGATTCATACTGGAAATATGTAGCGTTGTGATTTTAGTGTTTAAGAAAAAAAGAAAACTGAAAGGCTGCTCTGAAAGATTAGTGAAACCTGGCAACTGCAGCAATTTCCTGAAAAACGATATTACTATCATGTATAAATGGGTGAATTTTCTTAAAATAAGCATATTGATGAGTCCAATTGTAAATATTTGGAAATATTGTTTAGTTATGTGCTTTACTTACATGTACCTTTCACCATATTGCCGTTTCATTTTTCAGTATTCTCTTGGCTGGAATGAAAAACAGAGTAAGGCTGAATGTAACAGGTGACCCCAGGAGAGCCTGGCTTCGTGATACAGGGCCCTGGTCTCAGTTTAACTCTCTTATGAAAGAAACCCAGTGACAAATGGATCCAACCAAGAAGCACTGTAGTCTGTGTGTGTATATATGTGCGGAGCCTGATATATCTTATTCCTGTGTGCCATGGAGCTCCATGGTCGGCCAAAATCCTATTTAAGCTGGGGGACATGTTCCTTCATTTCCATGAGCCCACACGGTGTAGTCTATTTCAACTCACTCCCACATAAATCATCCTGCTGCCCGAAATGCTACAGCATCAAATGTGAAAATAGTCCCCAGCAAATGCACTGTTTCCTCCTCCTTTATTGTACTTTGATAAACGGTTTTGTCCAACTGTTTGGACGGTAGGGCTGCAACTAACGATTATTTTGGTAGTCAACTAATCTATTAATTTTTTTATCGATTAGTCGATTAGTCACGATTATTTCAATCTT